>JAKFHU010001250.1:0-192104 GCA_023783475.1 Daubentonia madagascariensis
GTAGAAAGATGGTTACCAGAGGCTGGGAAGGGAAGAGGAAAGGGAGGATAAAATGGGGATGATTAATGTTTGCAAAAATATAGTTAGATAGATAGAAAGAACAATATTTGATATACAACAAACTAACTATAATCAATAAGAAGTTGTGGTATATTTAAAATACTCAGAAGAGAAGAATTGGAATGTTCCTAACATAAAGAAATGATTAATCCTTGATGTGTTAAATACCACAATTATCCTGATTTGATTAATACATATTGTATGCCTGTACGAAAACATCTCATGTACCCTATTAATATAAGCAACTATTATGAACCCATACTAATTAAAAATTAAAAATGAAAACAGTAATACAAGCATACAATCTAAAATATGCATTATAGTCTGGCTTTTTTGTTAATAAATGGAAGACTTTGACTAAGAAATCATATTATTTTATAAAGTAGTGCATATTTTGAAAACATGTTTCTTTGTGCTTTGGTACTTATTTGGACAAGCTGGAATATATTGTTATAAAATACAAATGTAAGCATACTTCAAAAAAATGCACAATAACCTATTTCTCTTAGTGAATGGAAGCGTTTGACAGTAATACCACTTTAGAGTATTAACAAACAAATGTGCTATGAATACATTCTTTTTTTTTTGCATTTATAAACCTATAAGAGTAGTAGTAATATCTGGCTATAAAATACAAATACAAGTATACTATTTAATTCATCCATCATAATCTATTTTGTTTATTGAAATAGATTTATGGGGTAAAAGTGGTTTCTTTACATAGCTGAATTGTGTAGTTGAGAAGTATAGGCTTCTCTGTGAATATGTTTCTCTGTGTTTTGGTACCTGCACAGACAAGTTGGAATATCTGGCTACAAACCAGAAATGTAAGCATGCCATCTAAAAAATGAATCTTAATCTATTTTCTTGAGGTAAGAGGAAGAGTGTTTCAAATAAAACATTTTGTTACAAAATAGTGCATATGTCATAAAAACATGTTCCTTTGGGTTTTAGTACCTCCTCAGACAAGTTGGAGTACGTGGCTATAAAACACAAATGTAAGCATACTTTCTAAAACAGTTATCATAATATGTTTTCCTTTAGTGAATGGAAGAGTTTGAGAAGGAAACTACCTAAAAATATGAACTAACAAATGATTTACGTGAACATGTCTCTTTCTGTTTTGATACCTACACAAGAGACAAGTTGGATATCGAGCTATTTAACACAAATGTAAGCATAGTTTCTAAAAGATGCATCCTAATATGTTTTCTTTCAGTGAATTGAAGAGTTTGACAAGAAAAGAGCTTAAATGTAAACTAAAAATATGTGTTCTGAAAATATTATTACTTGTGTTTTGCTAACTGGAGGAATAAATTGGAATATCTGGCTATTAAACATAAATGAAAAACACTCTTTAAAAGATCCACCATAATTTGTTTTATGTTACTGAATGGGAGACTTTTACAAGGAAACTTCTTAGCAATATAAACTAACAAACTTATTAGAAAAATGCTTTGTATGTTTTGTTAACTATAAAGACAAGTTGGAATATCTAGCTATACAACACAAATGCATGTATACTCTATAAATATGCACCATAATCTATTTACTTACACTGAATAGAAGAATTTTACAAGGAAGCTGCTTACAATGTAAACTAACAATTGAGTTATGAAAACATGTTTATCTGCATATTGTTATCTGTACAGACAAGTTGGAATATATGGTCATGAAACAAAAATGTAAGCATAATTTCTAAAAGATGCATTATAATCTGTTTTCCTTTTTTATTTTTTTATTTCAGAATATTACAGGGATACAAATGATTGGGTTACATGGATTGCTTTTGTACTGCTTCAGTCAAAGTTAAAAGTCTTCCCATCACCCAAATAGTGTACATTGTATCCACTAGGTATGATGTCACCCATCCCCTCCTCCCCCTTCCCACCTGCACGATTTCCATTGAATTTTACTTCCATCTGTGAACATAAGTGCTGATTGGTTAATTTCAATTTAGTAGTGAGTACATGTGTGGTATTTTTCCATTCTTTAGATATTTCACTTAGGACAATGGTCTCCAGTTCCATCCAGACTGTTGCAAAAGGTATTAATTTGTATTTATGGCCAAGTAGTGCTCCAACGGTATACATATACCACATTTTATTAATCCACTCATTAATTGATGTGCACTTGGGTTGATTCCATATCTTTGCAATTGTGAATTGTGCTTAAATAAACATTCTAGTGCAAGTGTCCTTTTGATAAAATGACTTTTTTTTTCCTTTTGGTAAATACCCAGAAATGGGATTGCTGGATCAAATTGTAGGTCTACATTTAGTTCTTTGAGGAATCTCCATACCATTTTCCACAGAGGTTGCACTAGTTTGCGGTCCCACCAACAGTGTATAAGTGTCCCTATCTCTCTGCATCAATGCTAGAATCTATTGTTTTAGGACTTCTTGATAAAAGCCCTTTTCACTGGGTTTAGGTGATATCTAATTGTGGTTTTGACTTGCATTTCTGTGATGATTAGTGACATTGAGCATTTTTTCATATTTTTATAGGCCATTAGTCTATCTTCTTTTGAAAAGCTTCTGCTCATGTCTTGTGCCCACTTTTTAACGGGGTTGTTTGATTTTTTCTTGTTGAGTTGCTTGAGTTCATTGTAGATTCTGGTTATTAGACCCTTATCAGATGTATGGCATGCAAATATTTTCTCACATTCTGTAGGTTGTCTATTTGCTCTGTTTATTGTTTCCTTGGCTGTGCAGAAGGTTTTTAATTCAATCAAGTCCCATTTATCTATTTTTGTTGTTGCTGTGATTGCCCTCAGTTTCTTCTTCATAAATTCTTTGCCTAGTCCTATATCTATGAGAGTTTTTCCAATATTTTTCTAGAATTATTATGGCTTCATGTCTTAGATTTAAGTCTGTTATCCTTTTTGAATTAATTTTTGTGAGTGGTGAGGGATATGGATCCTGTTTCAATCTTCTACATGTGGCTATCCAACTTTTCCAGCACCATTTATTGACTAGGGATTATTTTCCCAGTGTATGTTGCTGTCTAATTTGTCAAAGATCAGCTGGCAATATGTGTTTGGTTTTATAACTGGGTTCTCTTTTCTGTTCCATTGGTCTATGTCTCCATTTTCATACCAGTACCATGTTATTTTGATTACTATATCCTTGTAGTATACCTTAAAGTTTGGTAAAGTGATGCCTCCCAGTTTGTTTCTTTTGCTTAAGGTTGCATTGGCAATTCAGGGTCTTTTCTGGTTCCATATGAAGCAGAAATTTATTTTTTCCAGATCTGCAAAAGATGCCATTTGTATTTCAGTAAGAATTACATTGAATCTGTGAGTAACTTTGGGGAGTATAGATATTTTAACAATGTTGCTTCTGCCAATCCATAAGTATGATATATTTTTCCATTTGTTTACATCATCTGTGATTTCTTTTCAAAGTGTTTCATAGTTCTTCATGTAGAGGTCTTTCACTTCCCTGGTTAAATGTATTCCTAGGTATTTTTTTATTGTTGTTGTTGGTATTGTGAAAGGTATTGAGTCTTTGATTTGATTGTCACCTTAACTGTTGTTGGTGTTTAGGAATGCTAGTGATTTGCATGCATTGACTTTGTAACCTGAGATTTTGCTGAATTTATTTATCAATTCCAGGATTCTCTAGGCAGAATCTTTGGGGTTTTCTAAACATAAGATCGTATGATCAGCAAAGGGTGATAATTTTACCTCCTCTTTCCCCATTTGGATACCTTTGATTTCCTCCTCTTGCCTGATTGCTCTGGCTAGGACATCCAGAACTATGTTGAATAGAAGTGGTGACAGGGGTTCCCTGGTCGTGTTCCAGTTCTGAGTGGGAATGTTTTCAAATTTTCTCCATTCTGTATGAGGTTGACTGTGGGTTTGCTGCATATGGCTTTTATAATTTTGAGGTAATTTCCATATCTGCCTATTTTGTTATGAGTTTTTATCATAGAAGTGTGTTGTATTTTGTCAAATTATTTTTCCACATCTATTGAGATGATCATATGATCTTTGATTTTGCTTCTATTTATATGGTGAATCACATTTATGGATTTACATATGTTGTACCATCCTTACACCCATGGGATGAAGCCCACTTGGTCATGGTGGATTATTTTTTGATGTGCTGCTGAATTAGGCTTGTTAGAATTTTATTGATGATTTGTGCATCTATATTCATGAGGGATATTGGTCTATAGTTTTCTTTTTTGTGCTGTTGTGTCCTTTCCTGGCTTTAGTTTCAAGGTGATACTAAATTCATAGAATGAGTTGGGGAGGATTCCTTCCTTCTCAATATTATGATATAACTTCTGCAATATGGGTACCAATTCTTTTTTGTAGGTCTGATAAAATTTGGCTGTGAAACCATTTGGCCTGGGACTTTGTTTTGTTGGAAGATTTTATTGCTGCTTCAATTTCATTGTTCATAATTGGTCTGTTATGGACTTCTGTTTCTTTCTGATTGAGCCTTTGGAGGTTGTGTGTTTCCATGAATTTTTCCATTTCCTAAATGTTTTCGAGTTTCTGTTCATAGAAGTTTTTATAGTATTCACAGATGATATTTTGTATTTCCATGTTATCAGTTTTAGTTTCTCCTTTTTCATTCATGATTGAGCTTATTATAGTCCTTTCTTTTTGCTTCTGGTTAATCTAGTGAGAGGCCTGTCAATTTTGTTTATCTTTTCAAATAACCAACTTTTTGTTTCATTAATCTTCTGTATTATTTTTTTGTTTTTTATTTCATTTAGTTCTGCTCTGACCTAAGTTATTTCTTCTCTTCTGCTGGGTTTGGGTTTGGTTTTCTCTTATCTTTATAGTTCCTTGAGAAGATTCATTAGATTTTTGACTTGTGATCTTTCTGTGTTTTTGTTGTAGGCATTCAAGCCTATGAATTTTCCCCTTAGGACTTCTTTTGCTGAATCCCACAGATTTTGGAAACTTGTGTCCATGTTGTCATTTACTTCTAGAAATCTTTTGATTTCCACCTTAATTTCCTCCTTGACACAATAGTCTTTCAGCTGTAGGTCCTTTAATTTCCATGACTTTGTGTAGAATTGAGTGTTTCTCTTGGAGTCGATTTCTAATTTTGTTCCATTGTGGTGTGAGAAGATACATGGTATAATTTATATTTTTTGCACTTGGTGAAACATGTTTTGTGGCCTAAGATGTGATCTACCTTAGATAATGTTCCATATGCTAATGATAAGAATGTATATTCAGTAGTTCTGGGGTAGAATGTTCTCTAAAGGTCTGTTAGGCCCATTTGCTGTATTGTCCCACTCAAGTCCAGTGTTTCTTTATTTATTTTCTGCTTGGATGATCTGCGCAGTTCTGTCAGTGGGGTGTTGAAGTCTCCAGCAGTTATGATGTGGCTGTTTATCTCTTTGTTTAGATATAGTAGGGTTTGCTTTATGAATCTGGGTGCACTTGTGTTAGGTGCATAAATATTTGGGATTGTTATGTCTTCTTGATAAATTATTCCCTTTATCATTATGTTATGACCCTCTTTGTCTTCCTTGACTATTGTTGATTTGAAGTATATGTTATCTGATATGAGAATGGCTACACCTGCTTTCTTTTTATTTCCGTTTTCATGGAATATTATTTCCCATCCCTTTACTGTGAGTCTGAATGAGTCATTGTGGGTTAGATGTGTTACCTAAAGACAGAAGATACTTGGCTTGTGTATATTTATCCATTCGGCCAGCCTATGGCTCTTCAGTGGGCAGTTCAAGCCACTCACATTTTTGAATTGTAAGTGGTGGGTTTCTGTTCTCCTGTTAGTAGAACTTTGTTGGTTTGTTTTATGTCTTGAGCCACTGTGGTAGCTGGCCTTTGACCTTAAGCTTTTGTATGATTTTACACTGGTGAGAGTCTATTGTGCTGATCCCTGTGTAACACAGTCCAGAGTATTTCCTGCATGGTAGGTCTTGTTTTGACAAATTCCCTCAGTGTTTGCTTATCTGAGAAAGACTTTTGTTGATTTGAAGATTAAGTTATCTGATATGAGAACTGCTACCCCAGCTTTCTTTTGGTTTCCATTTGCATGGAATAATGTTTTCCATCCCTTCACCTTGAGTCTGAATGAGTCCTTGTGGGTTAGATGTGTTTCCTGGAGACAGCAGATACTTGGCTTGTGTTTTTGTATCCATTCATCCAGCCTATGTCTTTTGACTGGGGAATTCAAGCCATGCACATTTATTGAAAGGATTGATAAATGGAATGCATTTCTGTTCATCCTGTTGAGTGGAAACTTGTTGCTTTGTTTTACCTCTTGAGCCATTATTTTCTATGGGCTGTGAGCTTTAGCTTTTGTGTAATTTTATACTGGTGGTTTTCCTTTGAGCTGATCAATGTGTAATGCAGGTCTGAGTACTTCTTGCAGGGCATGTCTGGTCTTGACAAATTCCCTCAGTGTTTGCTTGTCTGAAAAAGTGTTTATTTCTCCCTCATATAAGAAACTTAGTTTTGCAGGATACACCATTCTAGGCTGGCCATTATTCTGTTTTAGAAGACTGAAGATGGGGCTCCAATCCTTTCTGGTTTGTAAGGTCTCAGTTGAGAAGTCTGAAGTTAACCTGATGGGTTTTCCTTTGTAAATTAGCTGATGTTTTCACCTTGTGGCTCACAGGAGTTCCTCCTTTGTGTTAACTTTGGCCAGTCTGATGACTATGTGTCATGGTGATTGACTCTTTGCTATGAATCTCCCAGGTGTCCTTTGAGCTTCATGTAGTTGCATATCTAAATTTCTAGGAAGAACAGGGAAGTTTTCCTCTATTAGTCCATCAAACAGTTTTCCCAACACTTGTGTGATTTCTTCTTCATCCTCAGGGATGCCTATAATTCTTATGTTTAGTCTCTTTACATAATCCCATGTTTCTTGTAGGCTTTATTCCTGCCTCTTAATTCTCTGTTCTTTACCTTTGACTGACTTTTTAATTCAAATGTGTTCTCTTCAAGCTCTGAGATTCTTTCTTCTGCTTGATCTAGTGTATTCTTAAGACTTTACAAGGTGTTTTCCATTTCCTTTAAAGAATTTATTTATTTCCAGAAGTTCTGTTTGATTTTTTAAATAGTTCTATTTCTTTCCTGAATTTTTCATTCATTTCCCGAAACTTTTGTTGGTTCTTTGTTTTGGTTTTCCATTTTCTCTTGTTTTTCCTTGAGCTTACTTATAATCCATATTTGAAATTCTTTATCTGCCATTTCAATATTCTGATTTTGGTTGGTATCCACTGCTAGATTGTTGGTGCTTCCTTTTGGGGGTGACCTTTTGCTCTGATTCCTCATACTTACATAGTTCTTTCACTGATTCCTTCTTATCCAGAGCAACTGTTGTTTCTAATTTTTGGATTTTCTTTTGTTTAGATAATGTCACACCCAGTTTAATCTCTAAGATAGTAAGTGGTGCTTGTGGGTGAGAGTCAATCACAACCTGTATGATTGAGTCAGAAAATGCTGTAAAGGTTTTGCAAATTGACCTCCTTGTCAGTAAGTGTTGCTTGCCAGAAGGAACATGCTGCAATGTTGTTTTAGGGTCCTGTGACTGGCTCTAGTCCCTCAGGAGAAGCACTCAAATGCCCCAGGTGGGGGGTGGGGTCCTGAAACTTCAAGTGAGTCTTAATTCTCTGCCACATCAGAGGCAGGTGGGGGAGTGCAGCTCGGCAGGCCTGGATTGTGTGAGCTTGATCTCAGGATCCTCAAAAACTGGCAAGGTGTCTTTTTCAGCAGGGGTCAAAGGTCTGCTCCCGGCTTCTGGGAAAGGCTACCACTAGGGGCTGAAGTGTCCCCCCCACAAGCAGACTTTCTGGGATTCACAATCTGGCAGTCTGGAGCAGGCCTCACTCTTCTCTGCCCTCCCCTGATCCATGTTTTCCCAGCCAGCATCTGCCAGCAGTCAGGAACTCAAGCCAGCCAAGCTCCCCCACAACTGTGATGTGGGCAGGGAACTTCTCTGCCAAGATCCTGGCCTGAGTTAGGAGCACAGCCCTCTTGTGCAGGTAGGGGAGCCCTGTGAGCATGCTGAAGCTAGGACCCCTACTGCACCCTCCCCACTGCTCTGCCCATGTGGGCTCCCTTGCCTTCTGAGACTAATGTACAAATCTCCCCTCCCTGCCCCTGACCAACACCATCGAGACTTGGGGGTATGGGATCTGGCTTGCAGTTCCATCGCCAGGTCCCTGAAGATCAATCCCTGACTATGCCAGGGAGAAGCATGCTGGTCCCAACTAGACCCATGGGATGCCCAAGCAGGTTTGATATCCCTCCATCTCGGGGCATGTCCAGCTCTGATGTAGTCACCTGGCAAGCAACACCAGGGACAGCTGGCAGGCAGGGAGCTCACAGTCCGTGCACCCCTCACTCCACTGCAGGACACCAAGAGGAAAGGTCTGAGCCCCACTCTCTATAGAAGCCTATGTGTGGTGGCTCAGTTGTCTATCTTGGCAGCTGCAGGTGGGGGAGGGGAAGAGGAGAAAGAGAGTCTGGCTGGAAGAAAGCTAGCACTCTTGTTGTGCCCATTCCTCCCTCTGGAAGGTTGCCTGCCATAACGTCCAGGCACTGGAGTCACACAGGTCACCCAGGACCCACTGGACCCCAGTAGCTCCTGCAGTCTTAGCCAGAGTTGGAAAATATCTATGTGGGAACAAGCGAGATGAAACCTGAGGAGTTGAAGCCCCCTGGGGAAGACAAAGGAGCATGATGGTTAGAGAAGCAATATGGTGCCTGCCATCCCAGCTCAGGTATTGGGGTGGGAAGCACCCCAGAGGGACTGGGAGCCTGGTGCTCTGTCCACAAGAAGCTCCCAACTCACTGGCAGCAGCATCCTCTGGACTTATGTGAGCAGAAGGTCTTTCCAGCAGCTAGGGAACCCACTGTCCATCAGAGATGTGAGGGGGGAGAAACAAACCACTCTACCTACCCTCCTCACAAGACTCTAATAATCTTCTTGGGGGTTGATCTCTGCCAATAACTTTATCCTTCCTGTTCTGCTCCACGACTTCTTCCCATGGAATCTCTGTTAGGTTCTGGCATGTTTTCCTCAAAATTATACCCGATCAATGTTGGTTTGTTTGTTTCTTTTTCATCTAAAACTTTTCCTTCTTTCTGAGGCTATCTGGCAGCTGGTGTCTCTGGTCCAACAACATATTGCCGTCCCTCAAAGTGATTTTTTTTCATAATCTGTTTTCATTTACTGAATTGATTTGACAAAGAAACTACTTGACCATTGACTACAAAACTTCTTGTGAAAACCACTTTCTTTTGCATATTGGTACCTATAATAAGAAGTATAATATATGGCTATAAATCACAAATGTAACCATACTATATAAGAGATGCACCATCATCTGTTTTCTTTTATGAAAGGAAGTGTTTGACAAGAAAACTGTTTAACAATATGAACTAACACATGTTATGAAAACATGTGTCTTTGCATTTTTTACCAACACCAAGTTGTAACACCTGACTATAAAATATGATATTAGGAATATTACATTAAAGATGAAGTATAAACTGGTTTATTTTACTGAATGGAAGAGATCAACAAGAAAATTGATTAACTTTATAAACTAAGAAATGTTTTATGAAAACATGTTTCTTTGAATACTGGTACCTATAGTGACAAGGTGGAATATTGGGTTTAAAACATAAATATAAGCATACTTTCTAAGAGATGCATCATAATCTGTTTTCTTTTACTGACTGGAAGAGTTTGACAAGGATACTGCTTAATAATATGAATAACAAATGTGTTATAAAAACATGTATTTTTGAGTTTTGGTAGCTTTAGTGATAAGTTGGAATATCTGTTTATAAAACACAAATTTAAGAATATTATCTGAAAGATGGCACATAATATGTATTATTTTATTGAATGGAAGGGTTAGACAAGTAAACTGCTTAACTATATAAATAAACAAATGTGTTAGGAAAACATGTTTCTTTGTGTTTTGGTACCTATATAGGCGAGTTGTAATATCTGGCTATAAAACACAAATTTAAGAATACTATCTAAAAGATGGAACATAATCTGAAGTCTTTTCTTGAATGGAATAAGTTGATAAGGAAACTGCTTGACTATATGAACTAGCAAACTTGGAAGGAAACAGTGATTCTTTGCATATTGGTACCTATAAGGAGATGTTGGAAAATCTGACCCTAAAACACAAATGTAAGCAGAGTTTCCAAAAGATGCTTCATGATCTGTATTCTTTTAGTGAATGAAAGTGTTTGACAGGAAAGCTGATTAATAACATGAACAAAAAACTTGTTAGGAAAATATGTTTCCTTGTTTATTCATACCTGTAAGATACCATGAAAAATCTGGCTATAAATCACAAATGAAAGCATAATTTCCACAAGATACATCATAATCTATTTTCTACTAGTGAATGGAGAAATTTGACTAGGAAACTGCTTAACAATATGAACTAACAGCTTTTTAGGAAAACATGTTTCCTTGCGCATTGGTACCTACAAGGAAAAGCTGGAATATCTGGCCTTGAAACAAAAGTGTAAGCATATGTTTTACAAGATGCATAATAATCTGTTTTTTTGTAAGAGTATAATAAAGAAACAGCTTAATTAAGTTAACAAAATAACTTTTTAAGAAAACATCCATCTTTTTTGTACTGCTATCCATAAGTAGAAGTTGGGATATCTGGCTCTAAAAAGCAAATGTAAGTGTACTTTCAAAAGATGCAACATAATCAGTTTTCTTTTATTGAATGTAAGAGTGTGTCAAGAAAACTGCTTAATATTACAAACTGACATGTGTTATGAAAACATGTTTATTTGTGTTTTGGTGCTAATACATACAAGTTGGAATATCTGGCTGTGAAACACAAATGTAAGCATACTTTCCAAATGGTGAATCATAATTTGTTTTCTTTTAGTAAATGAAATAGTTGCCAAAGAAACCACTTAAAATATGTACAAACTTGTTAGGAAAACATTTTCTTGTGTTTTGTACCTATAATGAGAAGTTGTAATATCTGGCTATAAAACACAAATGTAAGCATACGTTACAAAAGATGCATCATGATGTATTTCTTTTAGTGAATGAAAATGTTTGTCAGATAAGCTGGTTAATATTATCATACTCACAAATGTATGAAAGCATGTTTCCTTGTGGTTTGGTACTAATGCAGACAACTGGGAACATCTCACTCTAAAAAAAAATGTAATCATACTTTCCAAAAATTAAATTATCTGTTTTATTTTAAAGAATGAAAGAGTTTGACAAGGAAGCTGGCTAATAATATATACTAATATATTCATAAAGAAAACATGCTTCTTTGAGTATGGTAACTGTACAGACCAGTTGAATATCTACATGTAAAACACAAATTTAAGCATATGTTCTGAAAGATACTTTATGATCTGTTATCTTTTACTGAGTGGTAGAGTTTTACAAGAAAACAGCTTAACAATATTAACTAACATACTTTTTAACAAAACACATCTCTTTGTGTATTGGTACCTATAAGAAGAAGTTGCAATATCTGGCTCTAAACAAAATTGCGAGCAGAGTTTCTAAAAGATGCATTGCAATTTGTTTACTTCTAATAAGAAATGTGTGTGCCAAGGAACTGCTTTACTATGAACTAACTAACTTGTTAGAAAAACATGTTTCTTTCCACATTTGTACCTATAAAGAGAATTGGGAATCTGGCTCTAAAACACAAATGAAAGCACGCTTTCCCAAAAAATGTATCATCATCTGTTTTCCTATGGTTAATGGACAAAACTGACATAGAAAATGCTTCATAATTAGTCCTAACAAACTTGTTGGGGAAAAAAATTTTTTTATTGGTACCTACAATGAGAAGTTGGAACATCTGGCTCTAAAACACAAATGTAAGAATAGTTTCTAAAACATACATCACAATTTCTTTTCTTTTAGTAATGAAAGAGTTTTACAATGAAACTGCTTAAAACTATGAACAGATAATTGTGCCCTAAAAAAAGTTTCTCTCGTTGTTTTTACTAACATAGACAGTAAGGAATATTTGGTTCTAAAAATCACATGTAAACAAACATTTTAGAAGATGTGTTGTAATATTTTTTCAGTTACTGATTGGGATACTTTGACAACGAAAGTGCTTAACAATATTTGCTTAGTGGTAGGTACAAGAAGAAGTTGGAATATCTGACTCTAAAACACAAGTGTAAGCATACTCCCTAAAAGATACATCATAATATATTTTCTTTTAGTAAATCAGAGTTTTACAAAGAAACTGCTTAATAATATGAACTAACAAATTTGTTAGTAAAACATGTTATTTTGCATATTGGTGTATATATAGTGAGTAATTAGAATATCAAGCTCTAAAACACAAATATAAGCACACATTCAAAAGACACATGATTGTAAGTTTTCTTTAAGTGGTTGGAAGGGTTTTAAATGGAAAGAGTTAATATATGCATGAATTATCTTGTTAGGAAAACATTTTCCTTTGCAAATTGGTACCTACAAGAAGAAGAAAGAATATCTGGCTCTAAATCACAAATGTAAGCATACTATCCTAAAAAATGCAACATAACCTGTGTTCTAGTAGCAAATGGAAGCATTTGATGACTAAACTGTTTAACAGTATGCACGAACAAACTTTTTCAGAAAACATGTTTTCTTACGTCTTGCTAGCTATAAGGAAATTTTGGAATATCTGTCCTGAAAACACAAATGTAGGCATACTGTTTAAAAGAAGCAGAATAATCTGTTTTATTTTAGTTAATTGAAGAGTTTTACAAGGAAATTGCTTAATAATATGAACTAGAAACTTCTGAGGAAAACAGGTCTCTTTGGGTATTAGTACTTACAAGGAGAAGTTGAAGTATCTGGCTCTAAAACACAAATATAAGTATACTCTCAAAAAGATGCTTCTTAATCTCTTTTCATCTAGCGAATGCAAGCATTTGACCAGAAAACACCTTAGCAATATGAACTAACAAACTTGTTAGAAAAACATGTTTATTTGCTTACTTGTACTTATAAGGAAACGTTGAAATATCTGGCTCTAAAACACGAGTGTATGCATACTTTTCAAAAGATCCTTATTTATCTGTTAGCTTTAAGTGAATGGGAGTCTTTGACAAGGGAACACCTTAGCAGTATAATTTAACAAACTTTTTAGGAAGACATTTTTTCTGTGCATGTTGATAGCCAAAAGGACAAGTTGGAATCCAGCTCTTAAACACAAATGTAAACATATTGTCTAATACAGCCATCGTAATCTGTTATCATTTATTCAATAGAAATGGTCTACTAGGAAAGAGATTAATAATATGAACTAACAAATTTGTTAGGAAAAAACATATTTTGTCCATTATTCTATTTAAGCATACAGGTAGAAATTTCAATATCTGGCCCTAAATCACACCTGCATGCATAACTTCAGGAGAGCCATCATTATGTGTGTTGTTTTGCTGAATAGAATCACTTGACAAGGAAACTGCTAAACAATATGAACTAAGAAAATCTTGTTAGGAAAACATTTTCTTTGTTCATTGGTACCTATAAATACAATTTGGAATGTCTAGTTCCTAAACAGAAATGTAGGTATACTTTTCAAAAGATGCATCACAAGATATTTGCTTTTAGTGAATGGAATTCTTTGACTAGGAAATTGCTTAACTATATGAACAAACAATTTTGTTGGTAAACATGATTTTTTGTGCATGGGTACCAATAAGAGGAAGTTGTAATCTCTGGTTCTAAAATTCTAATGAAAGCATACATTTTTAAAAATCCATCATTGTCTGTTTCTTTTTAATGAATCTAACGTGCAAGAAGTAAACTGGTTAACAAAAAGAACCAACACACTTGTTAGGAAAATATGTTACTTTTCATTTTG
This sequence comes from Daubentonia madagascariensis, assembly GCA_023783475.1. Taxonomy (NCBI): domain Eukaryota; kingdom Metazoa; phylum Chordata; class Mammalia; order Primates; family Daubentoniidae; genus Daubentonia; species Daubentonia madagascariensis. The sequence goes on from JAKFHU010001250.1 coordinate 13,900, forward strand.
GTAGCTGTAAGGAGAAGTTGGAATATCTCACTCTTAAACACAAATGTAAGCATATTTGCCTAATGATGCATCATTATCTGCTTTCTTTACTAAATAGCAGTGTTTGAGAAAGAAACTGATTATCAATAAGAACTAACAAAATGTTAGAATCTCTTTTTTGCATATACATACTTGTAAGGGGGAGATGGGATAGCTTTTTTCTAAGACAAAAATGTAAGATGGCATTCCAAAAGATGCATAATAATCAGTTTTGTTTTAGTAATGGACATGTGACAAGGAAACTGATTGACAATATAAGCTAACAAACTTGTTAGGAAAACATGTTTCTTTGCATACTGGCCTTCATAAGGAAATTTTGATATATCTGTCTCTAAAACACAAATGTAAGCAAACTATTGAAAAGATGCCTCAAATTATTTTTTTTAATAATTGGACAAGGAAATGGCTTAATATTGTAAAATAAAAAACTTGTTAGGAAAACATGATTATTTGTGTATTGTTATCTACTAAAAGAGGTGGAAAAAATCTTGGTCTAGCACACAAATGCAAACATAGTTTTCAAAGGATGTACACTAGTCTGTTCTTTTTTAGTAAATGAAATCATTTGATAAGGATCCTGCTTAATGATATGATCTAACAATACTGTTAGGAAAATATGTTTGTATATTGTTACATATAATTTGAATTTAGAATATCTGGTTCTAAAACACAAATGTACTATTACTTTCCAAACAATACATCATAACATTTTTTTCTTTTCATGAATGCAATAGTTTGACAGGAAAACTGGTTAATAATATGAACTAATGTACTTGAATAAAATATTACTTTGTATATTAGAACCTGTAAGAAAAAATTTGGGACATCTCTCTCTAAAACACAAATGTAAGCATGCATTCTAGAAGACACATCATAATCTGTTTTTTACTAGTATATGAGAGAGTTTTCAGGAAAATGGTTTAATAATGTGAACTTACAAACATGATAGGAAAACATGTTTCTTTTCAAATAGATGTCTCCAAGGAGAAATTAGAACATCTTCCTCTAAAAAGCAAATGTAAGCATAATTTTCATAAGATATATCCTAATCTCTTTTCTCCAAGTAAATTAACACATTTGAGAGGAAAAATGTTTAACAATATGAATTAACAAAATTTTAGGAAATTGTTTGTCTTTGTATATTGGTACCACTAAGGAGAATTTGGTATATATGACTCTAAAACAGAAAAGGTAGTCATATGACCAAAAAGTGTCATTCTAATCTCTTTTACTTTAGTGAATGGAAGTGTTTCATAAGGAAACAGTTTGACAATATGAACTTACAATCTTGTTAGGAAAACATGGTACTTTGCATATTGCTAGGTGTAAGTACAAGGTGGAATATCTAGCACTAAATACAAATGTAAGCATACTTTTCATGAGATTCTTCATTGTCTGTTTTTTCTGTGTTAAATAAAAGTGTTTGTCAAAGCAACACTAACAATATGAACTAACAAACTTTTTAGAAAAACATGCTTCTTTGCATACTGGTAGCAATAAGGAGAAGTTGGAATATCTAGCTCTAAAACACAAATATAAGCATACTCCTTACAGGATGAAACATAATCTTTTTCTGTTTGTTTGTTTGTCTGTTTGTTTTTTGATGAGTGGAAGTACCATAATAGCCAGGGACTTCAACACCCCACTGAAAGAACTGGGCCGATTTTCCAAGCAGAAAATAAACAAAGAAACAATGGGCCTAAACAGGACTATAGAACATTTGGGCCTAACAGACATCTACAAAACAGTACACCCAAATAACACTGAATGTACGTTTTTCTTCTCAGCTCATGAAATTTTCTCTAAAATTGATCACATCCTAGGCCACAAAACAGAACTCAAAAATCTAAAAAAATGGAAATTATACCATGTATCTTCTCAGACCACAGTGGAATAAAATTACAAATCAATTCCAACAGAAACACACATTTCTACCCAAAAACATGGAAATTAAATAATCTATTGCCAAATGACTATTGGGTCAAGGAAGAGATTCAGATGGAAAACAAAAGATTCCTCGAACTAAATAATATTGGGACACAAGTTACCAATATCTGTGGGATACAGCAAAAGCAGTCCTAAGAATAAAACTCATCACCTTAAATGTACACATCCAAAAGATAGAAAGATGACAAATCAACAAACTAATGAATTGTTTCAAGGAACTGGAAAAGGAAGAGCAAACCAACCTTAAAACTAGCAGAAGAAAATAAATAACCAAGATCTGAGCAGAACTAATTGAAATCTAGAACAAAAGAACTATACAGAAGATTAATAAAACAAAAAGGTGGTTCTTTGAAAAGATAAACAATATAGAGAGGCCACATGCTAGATTGACCAGAAACAGAAAGGAAAGGACGCTAATAAACTCAATTAGAAACGAAAAAGGAGAGGTCACAACTGATATCACAGAAATACAAAACACCATCTTTGAATAATATAAAAATTTCTATGCCCAAAAACATGAAAACGTGGAGGAAATGGACAAGTTCTAAGAAACACACAACCTCCCTAGGCTCAATCAGTAAGAAATAGAGTTCCTGAACAACACCAAAATTGAAGCAGCAATAAAAAAATCTTCCAACAGAAAAAAAGTCCCAGACCAGATGGGTTTACACCTGAATTGTACCAAACCTACAAAGAAGAACTGGTTCCTACACTGCAGAAATTATTTCACAACATCGAGAAATATGGAATGCCCCCAAACTCATTCTATGAAGCCAATATCTCCTTGATATCAAAACCAGGAAAGAATGCAACAAAAAAAGAAAACTACAGACCAGTATCCCTATGAATATAGATGCAAAAATTCTTAATAAAATACTAGCAAAGCTAATTCAAATACACATCAAAAAAATAGTTGATCACGATCAGGTGGGCTTCATCCCCAAGATGCAGGGATGTTTCAACATGCGCAAATATATAAATGTAATTCACCATATAAAGAAAAGCAGGAACAAAGACTATATGAACCTCTCAGTAGATGTAGAAAAGTCTTTGGAAAAAATTGAGCACCCTTTTATGATAAGAACTCTTAACAATATAGTCATGGATGGCTCATACCTAAAAATTATTAAAACCACATACAATAAAACCACAGCCAATGTCATACTGAATGGAGAAAAATTGAAAGCATTCCCCCTTAAAACTGGTACAAGACAAGGTTGCCCACTCTCCACTTCCATTGAACATAGTGCTGAAAGTCCTTGCCAGAGCAGTCAGACAACAGAGGAGAATCAGGGGTGTCCAATGCAGGCAGAAGAGATCAAATTTTCACTGTGTTCTGACGATATGATATTATATCTAGAAAACCCCAAAGATTCAACCAAGAGACTCCTAAATTGATAAAAGAATTCAGCAAAGTCTCAGGATACAAAATCAATGCACACAAATCAGTAGCCTTCATATACGCCAATAACAGTCAAGTCGAGAAACAAATCAAAGACACAATGCCTTTCACAATAGCACCAAAGAAATTTAGTATTTAGTAACATATTTAACTAAGGAGGTGAGAGGCCCATGTAAAGAGAACTACAAAACACTGGGAAAAGAAATTGCAGTGTATGTAAACAGATGGAAAGCCCTGCCATGCTCTTGGATCAGTAGAATCCACATTATTAAAATGTCTATATTACCTAAAGTGATTTACAGAATCAATGCAGTCCCTATCAAAATATCAACATCATTTTTTGCTGTTCTAGAAAAAAAATTCTGTGCTTCATGTGGAACCAGAGATGACCCCATATAGCCAAAGCAACCTTAAGCAAAAAGAACAAATTGGGAAGCATCAATCTACCAGACTTCAAACTATATTACAAGGGTATAGTAACAAAAACAGCATGGTACTGGCACAAGAACAGAGACACAGACCAATGGAACAGGACTGAGAACCCAGATATAAAACCATCCTCATACTGTCTTCTGATCTTTGACAAAGTAGACAAAAACACAACCTAGGGCAAAGAATCCCTGTTCAATAAATGGTGCAGGGAAAATTGGATAGCCACATGTAGAAGACTGAAACTAGATCCAAACCTCTCATCTCTCACAAAAATCAACACATGATGGATGACAGACTTAAACGTAAAACATGGAATCATAAAAATTCTAGAAGAAAATGTTGGAAAAAACTCTTATACACATTGGCCTAGGCAAATAATTTATGAAGAAGACCCCCAAAGCAATCATAGCAGCAACAAAAATAAATAAATGGGATCTGATCAATTTAAAAGCTTCTGCACAGCCAAGGAAACCATCACTAGTGTGAACAGACAACCTACAGAATGGGAGAAAACATTTGCATGCTACACATCTGATAAAGGGCTGATAACCAGAATCTATACAGAACTTAGGAAAATCAACAAGAAAAAATCAAAAAGTGGGCAAAGGCCACAAACAGAAACTTTGCAAAAGAAGACAGAATAATGGCCAGCAAACATATAAAAAATTGCTCAGCTTCTCTAATCATCAGGGAAATGCAAATCAAAACCACAATGAGATATCACTTAACTCCAGTGAAATTGGCTTATATCAAAAAGTCCCAAAACAATAAATGTTGGTGGGGATGTGGACAGATAGGAACACTCATACACTGCTGGTGGGACTGCAAATTAGTACAACCTCTATGGAAAGTAATATGGAGATACCTCAAAAAACTAAAAGTAGAACTACCATATGATCCAGCAATGCCACTACTGGGTATTTACCCAAAGGAAAAAGACATTCTATATAAAGACATCTTCACGTGAATGTTTATAGCAGCACCATTCACAATTGCAAAGATGTGGAAACAACCCAAGTGCCAATCAGTACATGATTGGATTAATAAAATGTGGTATGTGTATACCATGGAGTATTACTCAACAATAAAAAACAATGGTGAATCAATACCATCTGGTATTATCCTGGGTGGAGCTAGAGCCCATTCTTCAAAGCGGGGTATGACAAGAATGAAAACAACAAGCACCACTGGTACTCACCATCAAATTGGTGCTACCTGATCAATACTTATGTGCACACATGGAAATAATATTCATCAGGTGTCAGGCGGGTGGGAGGGGTGGCAAGGTTGGGAAAACTCACACCTAAGGGGTGCGGGGCACACTATTTTGGGGATGTTCATGCTTGTAGCTCTGACTTGGGCAGTGCATAAGCAATATATGTAACCAAAGTGTTTGTACCCCCATAATATTGTGAAATTAAAAAGAAGAGCAAACTTATTCAAAAAATGTGTTTCTTTTTATTGGTAACTGTAAGGAGAAATATGACTATCAGGTTGTTAAACACAAATGCAAGCATCCTATTCACTAGATACATGATTATCTGTTTCTAATAGTGAATAGAAGAGTTTGACAAGAAAACTGTTTAACTATATGAACTAACATATTTTTAGTAAAACTTTTTGCCATATTAGTAGCTATTAGTCAAAGTTTGAATGAATGGCTCAAAAGCACAAATGTAAGCTTACCTTTCAAAGGATGCATCACAATCTTATTTATTAGTGAATGGATGCATATGAAAAAAATGCTTAACCATGTGAGATAGAACAATTTTTTTTAAATCATGTTTCTTGACATACTGGTAAGTATAAGGAGAAAGGGAAAATCTTGATTGTAAAACACAAATTTAAGCATACCTTTCAAAAGATATGCTTATAATAATAATGTTTATTATTATCAGCTTGTTTTAGTAAATTGAAGTGTTTGACAATAAAAGGCCCTTACATTATGAAATAATATATTTGTTGGGAGAACATATTTACTTGTTTAATGTTAGCTATTAGACTAAGTTGAAATATCTCTATCTAAAACACAAATGTAGGTATAATAATCAGAAGATGCATGATATCTGTTTTCTATTAGTGGATGGATACACTCAAGAAAGAAACCATTAACAATATGAACTAACACACTTGTTAGATAAACGTGTTTCTTTGCCTATCGGAATCTATAAGGTGAATTTGATAGATCTGGCTCTGAAATCCAAATTTAAGAATATCTTTGAAAACATGCACCATTAGCTCCTTTATTTTAGTTAATTGTAATGTATTACAATTAAATGCCCTTACATTAAACTAAAAAACTTGTTATGAAAATATTTGGTGTGTGTTGATAGCCAAAATTAGAAATTTGAATATCAGGCTCTAAATCACAAGTGGAAGCATACTTTCCAAAAGAAGCATAATCATCTTGTTTCTTTTAGTGAAATGAAGGAATTGACAAGAAACTCTTTAACAATATGAACTAACACACTTGTTAGGAAAACATGTTTCTTTTTCTATTTGTAGCTCTAAGGTCAAGTTGATATATCTGGCTCTAAAACACAAATGGAAACATACCACTCAAAAGATGCATCATCTCCAGTTGTTTTAGTGAATTGAAGAGTTTGAGAAGGAAATGCCCTTACATTATGAATGGTCACATTTGTTACAAAAACATATTTATTTCTGTATTATTAGGTATAGGGAGAAATGTGAATATCAGGTTCTAAAACACAAATACAAATATCTATCAAAAGATGCATTATCATATTTTCTTTAAGTGAATTGAAGTTTTCGATAAGAAAATGCCCTCACGTGGTGAACTATCAAACTTGTTAGGAAAACATGTTTATTTGTGTAAGGTACCTACAGAAAGAGGTTTTAATATCTGGCTCTTGAACACAAAAGCAAGCATAATTTTCAATAGATGAATCATTTTCTGATTTATTTTATTGGATGGAAGCATTTGAGAAGAAAACTGTTTAACAATATTGCCTAACATGAGGCACTCAGGCTGTTGGGGAACAGCAGCCAGTGCCCCAACCACTGCAATCAGGAGAGTAGTTTGAGTTGAGAATTTTGCAAGCGGATGCCTCCCCTAGCTAGTGTGTCCTGAAGTCTGAGGTTTCCACAGAGACTGGGGCCCATGACTTTCCCTTTGAGGACCTGCAGTGGACCCAGGATGCCTGTTCTGGGAGCTCCCTGCCTGACAGCATTTTGCACTGATGCATGCAAGTGGGTTAGACATGCAGACTGATCCCATGCCCCTGGACTCCAGCAGGTTGCTGGGGCACAAAACGGGGAGGTTTGGGAGCTGGATTCAGGTGGCAAGAGAGCCCATGTGGACAGAACTGACGGGAGAATACTGTGGGGGTCTGAGATGTGGGAATCTGGGAGAGCACCCATCCCCCCTGCAGGAAAGCTGTACTGTTGAATGAAGGCAGGTCCTTTGGTGGGGAAGATACCAGCCCAGGGTGCCATAGTAACCAAGCATTCAGGCCCCTCTCCCACGAACAACCATCCCAGTCTAGAGTGCCTGCCTTGACTTTCCTCCCAGCAGCTCCCCATAGAAGCTGGGAAAATAAGCAGTGACCCTGGCTGAGGCTTTACAAAGACTTCCAGGCTCACACAACCTAACCACACTCTGCCTTGCTCCTCCACCCACCTCTGCTGTGGTGGAGATCAAGAATTCCCCGGGAGCTACAGGGCCCCTCCCAAAGCCTGGGGCATTCAAGTGCTCCACCTGGGGACTAGAGCTTACCATGGGCACAAAAGAACATCTCAGCAGTTGGCTCCTTCCTGCAAGCATCAACCACTGACAGGGAGAAAAACACTATAGATCACTACAGCATCTATCATTCAAATAAGGTGTGACAAATTCTTACTTACAAGTACCACCCACCATTTGGAGATTAAGCTGGGGGACCCACTACAATTCACACTGCTGGGAAGAGGTGAAGACAGGAGGATAGAGGTAACCCAAGGGGATACTGTCTATTAGGAGAGAAACAAAAGTTACAGGCAGCTCAAATTGTGAGGGGGTGTCCTTCTTCTACTGCAGACCTCTGGGCTGATCATAGAGTTGCTCAGGGTCTGTGCAGAGATATTACACTAGAGAGCAGGTGCAGCAGATATCTGGTGCCTTCCAATCTCAGGCTTCTGCAACTGATGCCATCCTGATCACTCTGGTGCATGGTGCCAGGTCAGCTCAGGATCCAGCCATCCGGCAGTAATGTTAGCATCACCCTTACCAGGCTGAGAAGGGAAGAAATGCTCCCCCATGTCAAGACCTATGACTTTGGGCAGAGTATGCCTCCTCTCTGCCATGGAAGATGAACAGAGAGTGAGACTCAGATGCCACAGGCACCACTTGGGAAGCCTAGTGGGTCCTGGGTGTGGGGGGAGAACCTTGGCCAACCAGCAGGTCTGGTCCACCTATGTGGAACCTGGGCCCCTGAGAGAAACCCCTGCTCTGCCAACAGTCCCCATGCTGGTGTAACAGTACCCCATATGGTTAGCTCTGCCCCCATAATCCCCAGCTCCAGTTCTGAAACTCTTGCTGTGCTCAAGGCTCTGGCCCTATAGCTCCAGGGACCCCACTGGGCCTTCAACTCAACCTCCAAGATTCCAGAGTTGTTCATGGACTCTAAGAACCCATTACAGAGTACTCATCACTACTGTTGGGCAGGCAGAACCTCCCCGAGGTCCAACATTTCACTCAGGACCCCCTAGCCCTGAGCAGCTGTCACTTCTGGACTTGGTTTGAGAGAGTCCCCAGCAAAGAAGAACAGGTGCTCTGCATGCCTATTAACCCAGAGCCTAGAGAAGAGAAGCCAGATGAGAAAACACCAGCAAAAGAACCCTGGCAACATGAAAAAACAAAATAGTTTGACACCCCCAAGAGAACACAATGGAGCTACAGTAGTGAAATCCACCGCCCACGAGGAAATAGCCGAAATGACAAAAATGGAATTCAGAATATGGATGGCAAATGAGGTGATCATAATTAAATATAAAGTTGAAAAACAGCAAAAAGAACCTGAAAAAAATATTTCAGGTAATGAATGAAAAAAATTAAAATGTCACTGGAGAGCTGAACAACATAAGAAAGGATATAATAGAATTTAAAGAAATGAAAGAGTCATTCAGAGAATGTCAAAGTGCAGTTGAAAGGTCTGAAAACAGGCTAAACCAAGGAGAAGAACACACTCAGAGCCTGAAGACAAGGCTCTTGAGATAACCCAGTCATTCAAAAGAGGCAGAGAAGAATATAAAAAAGTCTGACCAGTAGCTGAGAGAGATATGGGACGATGTGAAACAAACTAGCAATCAAGTTATAGGTATCCCTGAGGGAGAATAAGAAAGAGCTAAAAGCATGGAAAATCTATTTGAGCCAATTATTGAGGAAAACTTCCTGGGCACTGCCAGAAATTCAGACATACAGAGTCAGGATGGATATCGAACACCGGGAAGATTAATAGCAAATAGATCATCTCCAAGAAACATAGTAATCAACTTGGCCAAAGTCAAAATAAAGGAGAAAATTCTGCAAGCAGCAAAACAAAAGCATCAAATAACCTACAAAGCAAAACCCATCAGCCTAACTGCAGACTTCTCAGTGGAAACCTTACAAGGCAGAAGGGATTGGGCCACATCTTCAGTTGACTTAAACTGAACAACTGCCACCCTAGAATTTTGTATCCTGCAAAACTAAGTTTCACAATCGATGGAGAAATTAAGTCCTTTCCAGGCAAACAAACACTGAGAGAATTTTCCATGGCCAGACCTGCTCTGCACAAAATATTCAAAACAAAACTATACACAAATCAGCACAGAAGATACTCACCAGTGTAAATTAACTTAAAAAAATCCCCCAAACTCACAACTCCTACAAAACAATAGAACAAGAGATAAAACAAAGCAATAAAGGACTGCCCAATGGGATAAACAGACCCACATCCCACATATCAATGCTATTGATCAATATGTATGGAATGAATTTGCCTCTCAAAGACATAGGCTGCCTGAGTAGATGAAAAAACAAAACCCGAGTATCTGCTGTCTCCAGTAAAAACATCCAAATCACAAGTACACATACAGAATCAACCCAAAAGGATGGGAAAAAAATATTCCACACAAATGGAAATCAAGAGAGCAGCAGTAGCCACTGTTATATCAGATAAAATTGACTTTAAGCTAACAAAAGTAAAGAAAGAGAAACAGTTTCATTATATAATGGTAAAGGGAGCTATCCAACAAGAAGACATAACAATCCTAAACATATACGTGCCCAAAAACAGAGCTCCCAGATACATAAACCAAATCTTACTAGAGCTAAACAAAGAAATAAGTAGTACCATCATAACTGCCAGGGACCTAAATACCCGACTGTCAGAGCTTGATAAATCATCAAAACAGAAAACAAAGAAATAAAGGACTTATCAAAACCCTAAATAAAATGGAGCTAACAGACATTTACAGAACATTCTACCTAAAAACTACAGAATACACATTTTTCTCAGCAGCACACGGGACATTCTCCAAGATTAATCATACCTTAGGCCACAAAATGGGTCTCAACAAATTCAAAAACATCAAAATCATACCATGTACCTTCTCGGACCACAGTGGAATAAAACTAGAAATCAATCACAAGAGAAACACTGAAACATACACAAAGTCATGGAAATTAAACAACCTGCTCCTGAATGATTGTTGGGTCAAGAATGAAATTAAGATGGAAATCAAATATTTATTTGAGCTGCATGACAAAGGAGACACAAGCTGCCAAAATCTTTGGGACAGAGAAAAAACATTACTCAGGTGAAAATTTATAGCCTTAAATGCCTACATAAAAAAAAGAAAGATTACAAATTAACAACTTAATGTCACACCTCAAGGAACTAGAAAAGGAAGAATAAACCAAACTCAAAGCCAGCAGAAGAAAAGAATTAATAACAAAATTTCAGAGCAGAACTAAATGAATTAGAGAACAACAACAAAAAAATTCAAATGATTAACAAAACAAAGTTGGTTCCTTGAAAAGATAAGAAAAATTGACAGACCTCTTGGTAGATTATCCAAGAACAGAAGAGAAAGGACACAAATAATCTCAATAAGAAAAGAAAAAGTTGACATTACAACTGATACTGCAGAAATAGAAAACATCATCCTTGAATACTATGTAAACCTCTACACACATGAACTAGAGAACATAGGGGAATTGGACAAGTTCCTAGAAACACACAACCTCCCAAGACTCAGCCAGGAGGAAACAGAACTCCTGAATCAATGAACGGTGAGATAGACTCAATAATAAAAAAAAACCTCTCCCCAAAAATAGCCCAGGACAAGATGGGCTATTGCCCATCTATAGCCAAATTCTACCAGACCTAAAAAGAAGACCTTGTACCCACAGTACAGAAATTATTTCATAATGTTGAGAAGGAGGGAATCCTCCCTAACTCATTCTACAAAACCAGTATCATCTTGACACCAAAGCCAGGAAAGGACACACAAAAAAAGAAAACTACAGACCAATATCCCTTATGAATGTAGAAGCAAAAATCATCAATAAAATACTAGCAGACCGAATTCAGCAGCACATCAAAAAAATAATAAACCAAGACCAAGTGAGCTTCATCCCAGGGATGCAAGGGTCGTTCAACATATGTAAATCAATAAAGGTGACTTAACACACAAATAAAAGCAAAAACAAAGACAAAATGATTATCTCAATAGATGCAGAAAAAGCATTCGACAAAATCCAGCACCTTTTCATAATAAAAACCTTTAACAAACTAGGCATAGAAGGAACATATTTCAAAATTATAAATGCCATGTATTAAATATGACAAACTCATAGACAGCATCACACTGAATGGGGAAAAGTTGAAAACATTCTCCCTAAAAACTGGAACAAGACAAGGAAGCCCTCTGTCACCACTCCTATTCAAGATAGTGCTGGAAGTCCTAGCCAGGGCAATTGGACAAGAGAAGTACATTAAGAGTATCCATGTAGGAAAAGAGGAGGTCAAACTTTCACTCTTTACTGATGATATGATCTTGTATCTAGAAAACCCTAAAGATTCCACCAAGAGTTTCCTAGAATTGATAAATAAACTCAGCAAAGTCTCAGGATAAAAAATCAATGTACATAAATTAGTAGTATTTCTGTATACTAGTAACAGTCAAGCCAAGAGTCAAACCAAAGACTCAATACCATTCATAACAGCTACAAAGAAAATAAAATACCTGGGAATATACTTAACCAAGAAGGTGAAAGATCTCTACAAGGAGAACTATGAAACTCTGAGGAAAGAAATTGCAGAGTACACAAACAAATGGAAAGACATGTCATGCTCATGGATTGGTAGAATCAACATTGTTAAAATGTCCATACTCCCCAAAGTGATTTGCATTTCCAATGCAATTCCCATAGAAATGCCAAACTCATACTTCACAGATCTAGAAAAAAGTAGTTCTAGACTTTTTTTGAAACCAGAAAAGAGTCTGAATAACCAAAGCAATATTAAGCAAAAATAATAAACCTGGAGGCATCACATTATCAGACTTCAAACTATACTACAAGGCTACAGTAACTAAACAGCATGGTACAAAAATAGAGACATAGACCAATGGAACAAAACAGAGAATGCAGATATAAAACCATCTACATACAATCGACTGATCTTTGACAAAGCAGACAACAATGTACATTCTGGAATAGAAGCCCTATTCAATATACGGTGTTTGGAAAATTGAATAGTTACAGGCAGAAGAATGAAACAGGATGCCTACCTCTCACCACTCACAAAAACTAATTCAAGATGGATAAAAGACTTAGATTTAAGGCATGAAAGCATAAGAATTATGGAGGAAAATGTACAAAAACTCTTTTAAATCTTCTAGATATTGGTCTAGGCAAAGAATTTATGAAAAAGAACCCAATGGCAATCATGGCAACAACAAAAATTAATGAATGGGATTTTATTAAACTAAAAAGCTTCTGCACTGCTAAGAAAACCATCAACAGAGCAAATAGATGACCTACAGAATGGGAGAAAATATTTGCAATCTACACATCCGACAAAGAGCTAATAACCAGAATTTACAAAGAATTCAAGCAAATCAGCAAGAAAAAATAACAACCTTATTAAAAAGTGGGCAAAAGACATGAACAGAAGCTTCTCAAAAGAAAAAAGACAAATGGCCAATAAACATATGAAAAAATGCTAAAGGTCACTAATTATCAGGAAAATTCAAATTAAAACCACAATGAGATATCACCTTACCCCAGTTCGAATGGTCTTTATTAAAAAGTCCAAGAACAATAGATGCTTCCATTGATTCAGAGAAAAAGCAATGCTTATACACTGTTGGTGGGACTGAAAATTACTACAACCTGTATGGAAAATATTATGGAGAGTCCTCAAAGAACTAAAAGTAAACCTACCATTTGATCCAGGAATCCTACTACTGGGTACCTACCCAAAGGAAAAGAAGTAATTTTATCAAAAAGGCACCTGCAGCACTCAGATGTTTATTGCAGCACAATTCACAATTGCAAAGATGTGGAATCAACCCAAGTGCCCATCAATTCATGAGTGGATTAATAAAATGTGGTATATGTACCCCATGGGATATTTCTAAGCCATAACAAAGATGAATTAATACCTTTTGCAACAATCTGGATGGAACTGGAGAGACCATTCTCCTAAGTGAAGTATCTCAAGAATGGAAAAACAAACACCACATGTACTCACTATTAAACTGGAAGTAACTGATGAGCACAAATGTGCATACAGAGAGGTAAAACTCAGTGGGATTCAACCAGGGGGGAGGGCAGAATAGGAGAGGGGCAAAAACTTACCTAATGGGTACAATGAGCACTATTTGGGTGATGGGCACACCTATAGCCAAGACTCAAGCATTACAAAAATGATCCATGTAACCTAAAACATTTGTACCCCCTTCATATTTTGAAATAAATAAAAGAAAGAAAAGAAAAGAAAAAAGAAATTAGACTAAATTAAAAAAAAATATCAACTAACACATTTTTCAGGAAAACATGGTTTTTTCCTACCAGTAACTATAGGTTAAGGTTGAAATATCTAGCTGTAATTTTTTTAGTGAACGGAAGCATTTGAGAAAGAACCTGTTTAAAAATATGAACTAACACACTTGTAAGGAAAACTTTTTTTGCATATTGGTAGCTATAAGATGAATTTGGCATATCTGGCTCCAAATCACAAATTTAGTCATAACTTTCAGAAGATGCATCATAATAAATTTTCCTTTAGTGAATGGATGAATTTGACAAGGGAACTGCTTAACAGTGTGAACTATCATAGTTGTTTGGAAAACATGTTTCTTTGCCTATTGGTAGCTATAAGGTGAAGTTATAAAACATGCTCTAAAACACAAATTTAATTATACCTCACAAATGTTCATCATTATAAGTTTCCATTAGTAAATTGAAGCATTTGCCAAGTATACACCCTACTTTGTCAAGTAACATACTGGTAGGAAAACATGTTTCTTTGCATATTGGTATATGTAAAGAGAAACTTGGATATGAATCTCTATAATAAAAACACAGGCCTATTTTTCAAAAGATTCATCATTATTTGTTTTCTTTCAGGGAATGAAAGTGTCTGATAAAGACACTGTTTAACAATATGTATTAACAGTTTTCTTAGGAAGACATGTTTCTTTTCATATTAGTAGCTGTAAGGCAAAGTTGATATATCTGTCTCTAAAACACAAACATAAGCATACCTTTTAAATGATGCGTCACGATCTGTTATTTTAGTGCATGGATGCATATGACAAGAAAACTGCAAAACAATTTGAACTAGCACAATTTTTAACAAGACATCTTTCTTTCCATATTGGCTGTTTTAAGGTGAAGTTGAAATATGACTCCAAAGCATAAATATAAGCAAAACATTCAAAAGATGCATCATTACCTGTTTCTTTAGTAGTGAATTGAAGTTTTGACAAGGAAATATCCTTACATTATTAATTAACACATATGTTAGTAAAACACATTTCTTTGCATTGTGTTAGCTATAAAGAGAAATTGGAATATATTGCTCTAAAATACAAAGGCAAGCATATTCTTCAAAGATGCATCATTGTCTGTTCTCTTTTAGTTAATGGAAGTATTTGATGAGAAAAGTATTTATAATATGAACGAAAAAACTTGTTAGGAAAATACGGTGTTTTTTTTTTTTTGTACATTGGTAACTATATGGCAAAGTGGTAATATATGGCTTTAAAACACAATTGCAAGCATACCTTTCAAAACATACATCATTATCTGTTTTCTTTTAGCTAATTGAAGTGTTTGACAAGGGAAATCTCTTACCTTATGAACTAAGAAACTTGTTAGAAAAACATGTTCCTTTGCATCAATTAGTACCTATAAAAAGAAGCTTGAATATCTGGCCCTAAAACACAAAGGCAAGAATAATTTTAGTATATCTGCTCTAAAACACACCCATAAGTGTATCTTTCAAAAGACACATCATTATCTGTTTCTTTTAGTGATTAGATGTATTTTACAAGTAAATTGCTTCAAAATATGAACTAACACACTTGTTAAGGAATGCATATTTATTTGCCTATTGTAATCTATATGGTGAAGTTGAAATATCGCGACCTAAAACACAAATGTAACCATACCATTCAATAGATGCAGCATTATCTCTTTTCTGTTAGTGAATCGAAGCATTTGACAAGGAGATGTCCTTACATTATGAACAAACACTTGTTAGGAAAACATGTTTCCTTGCATGTTAGCAGCTATAAGGGATATCTCAATGTCATTCTCTAATACAGAATGCAAATGTACTTTTCAAAAGATGCATCATTATCTGTTTTCTTTTAGTGCTGGAAGCATTTCACAAAGAATATGTTTAAAAATATAAACTAATACACTTGTTTGGAAAACGTTTTTCTGCCTATTGGAAGCTATTTTTCAAAACTGAAATATCTGGCTCTAAAACACAAATGTTCTATTGTTAAGAAAACTGCTTAACAATACAAAGTAACACACTTTTTAGGAAAACATCTTTCTTTGAAAATTGATAGTTTTAATGTAAAGTTGAAATAACTGGTTCTAAAACACAATTGTAAACATTTTATTCAAGAGATGCATTATTAACTGTTTTTTATTAGTGAATGGAATCATTTAACAAGGAGACCATTTATCAATGTGAACTGACACATTTGTCAGGAAAAGTTATTATTTCCCTCTTGGTAGCTATAAGGCAAAGTTGGAATATCTGGCTCTAAAACACAAATAGATGCATACTCGTCAAAAGAAGCATCATAGTATGTTTTCTTTTAGTGAATTGATACATTTGATAATGAAACTGATTAACAATATAAAATAACACAATTATTAGGAAAAATGTCACTTTGCCTTTTGATGTCTATAATTTGAAGTAACAATAGTTGGCTCTAAAGCACAAATTGAAACACACTATTCAAAAGGTACAAAATTATCTGTTTTATTTTAGTGAATGCAAGCATTTGTTAAGGAAACATTTTGAACTAACAAACTTGTTAGGAAAAGAATTATCTTTCATATGTGTAGCTACTAACAGAAATTTAAATATCAGACTAAAATACTAATGCAAGAATGCTTTTAAAAGATACATCAAAATATGTTTTCTATCAGTGAGTGGATTCATTTGGCAAGTAAACTGTTTTATGATATGAACTAACACTCTTCTTAGGAAAACATGTCTCTTTGCTTATTGTTAGCTAGAAGGCAAAGTTGAAATATCTGGCAGTAATTCATAAGTATAAGCATAACTTTTAAAAGATGTATCATAATCACTTTTCTATTAGTGAGTGGATGTTTTTGAAAATGAAACAGTTTCACAATATGAAGAAACCCACTAGTTAGGAAAACATGTTTCTCTGCAAATTGATAGTAATGAGGAGAAATTTGATATGCAGCTCTAAAATACAACACAAGCATAATTTGGAAAAGATGCATCATTATCTGTTCCCTTTTAGTGAATGGAAGATCTTTACAGGGAAATGTTTAAAATCATGAATTACTATAATTGTTTGGAAAATACCTTTCTTTGCATAATGGTAGCTATTAGGTATAGTTGAAATATCTATCTCTAAAACACAAATGTAAGTATAATCCTCATAGGATATGTCATTATCTGTTTTCTTTTAGAGTGGAAGCTTTTGACAATAAAACCGTTTAACAGTATGAACTAAAAAATTTGTTACAAAAACATGTTTCTTTGCCTATTGGTATATATAAGGCAAGACAGAAATATCTGGCTCAAAACACAAATATAAGCATACTTGTCAAAAGATGCATCATTATTTGTTATCTCCTAGTAAATGGATGCATTTAATAAGAAAACTGTTTAACAATATCAACAAAAACACTTGTGAAGAAAACATGTTTATTTGCCTATTGATAGCTAAAATATGATTTTCACATCTATTTTAACTTAAGGAGTGGATTTTTGACAAATAAGCTGCTTTAAAAAATGAAATAACACACTTGTTAGGAATACATGTGTCTCTGCATATTGATTGTTATAAGGAAACAATTTAATACTATGCTCTAAGACTCAAATGAAAGCAAACCTTTCAAATGACTCATCATTATCTGTTTTCTTTTTTATGAATTGAGGAATTTGACAAGGAGATAACCTTACATTATGAACTAATGAAGGTATCAGGAAAGCATGTCTCTTTGTATATTGCAACTTATACAAAGAAGTTTAAATATCTGGATGTAAAACACAGATGCGAGCATAGTTTCAGAATATGCATCATTACCTGTTTTCTTTTTGTGAATGTGAGCATTTAACAAGAAACAATCAACAGTATGAACTCACACAATTGTTAGGAAACCATGTTTCTTTGATATTGGTATTAGTAGCTATAAAAAGAAATTTGAATATCAGGTTCTAAAATATAAGTGCTACCATAGTATTTAAAAGCTTCATTATTATGTTTTCCTGTGATGAATCTAAGCATTTGACAAAGAAACACCTTATATAATAAAATAGCGCACTTGTTAGGAAAGCATGTTTCTTTGTGTATTAGTACCTATACAATGAAGTTGAGAATCTTGCCCTAAAACGCAAATTTAAGCATACCTTTCAAAGATGCATCATATCCTGTCTTCTTTAAGTTAAAGGATGGATTTGACAAAGAAAATCAATTAACAATCTGAACTAACACACTTTTTAGGAAAACATGTGTCTTTCATAAATGATATCTATAAGGTGAAGGTGATATATCTGGTTCTAATACAGAAAATTAAACATTCCATTAAAAATGCATCATTCTCTATTTTCTATTAATGAGTGCAAGGATTTGGCAAGAAACCTGTATAAAATATCAACTAAAATATTTGTTATGAAAAATGTTTCTTTGCACATGCTTAGCTATGTGGAAAAGTTGAAATATCTGGTTCTAAAGCACAAATTTAATTACAATTTTCAAAGGATGCATCATATAATTTTTCCTTCTTGTGAATGGATACTATGTAAGAAAGTACTTAAAATATATACTAACACATTTCTATATACTAACACATTTTTTAAGAAAACATATTTCCTTGCCTATTGGTACCTATAAGGTGAAGTTCAAATATCAGGATCTAAAAAACAAATGCAAGCATGCCTGCCAAAAGATTCATCTTTATCTGATTTATTTTAGTGAATGGAAGCACTTGAAAAGGAAATTGTTTAAACAGTATGTACTAAACACTTGCTGGGAAAACATTTTTCTTTGTCTGATTGTGGTTATGAGGTAAACATGAATATGTGGCTTTAGTATATGAAAAGAAGCATACATATTAAAAAATGAACAACTACCTATTTTCTGTCAATGAATTGAACTGTTTGCCAAGAAAACATTTTCATTATGACCTATCCCACCTCCTACAAAAACACATTTCTTCACCTCTTAGTAGCTTTAAGGCCTACTACAATTTATGCTTCTAAAACACAAATATAAGCATACTTGCCAAAAGATCCATCCTTATATGAATTATTTCGGTGAATGAACATTTTGAGAAGGAACTTGTTTGAACAATATGTACTAACCACTTGCTGGGAAAACATTTCTCTTTGTCTGTTTGTTGTTATGAGGTGAACATGAACATATGGCTGTGGTATACCAAGGGAAGCATACATATCAACAAATGAACAACTAACTGTTTTCTATCAGTGAATTGAACTATTTCAAAAACAAATGCCTTTACATTATCACCTAACCCATCTCTTGCCAAAACATGTTTCTTTACCTCTTAATGTCTTTAAGGCCTAGGACAATATCTGCTTCTAAAACACAAATGCAAGTTTACCTGCCAAAAGATGCATCATTATCTGATTTCTTTTAGTGAATGGAAGCATTTGAGAAGAAAATTGTTTGAACAATATGCACTAACCACTTACTGGGACATTTTTCTTTGCCTGTATGTAGCTATGAGGTGAACATGAATATATGGCTTTACTAGGGTACAAAGGGAAGCATACATATCAACAAATGAACAAGGATCTGTGTTCATTTAGTGAATTGAAGTGTTTCACAAGCAAATGTCTTTACGTTATGACCTAACCTGCAAAAACAAGTTTCTTTTCCTCTTAGTAGCTTTAGGGCTTACTAAAATACCTGCTTCTAAAACACAAATTCAAGCATACTTGCCAAAAATGTATCCTTTTCTGATTTTTATTAGCGAATGGAAGCATTTGAGAATGAACTTTGAACAATGTGTACTAACCACTTGCTAGGAAAACATTTCTCTTTGCCTCTTTATGGCTATAAGGTAAACATTAATATATGGCAGTGGTGAATAAAAGGAAGCATACATATCAATGAATGAACAATATATATTTTATTTCAGTTAATTGAAATGTTTGACAAGGAAACATCATTCCATTATGACCTACCCAGCCTCTTGTGGAAACATGTTTCTTTACCTCATAGAAGCTTTAAGGCCTAATGCAATATCTGCTTCTGAAACACAAATGCAAGCATACTGACCAAAAGATCCATCCTTATATGATTTCCTTTAGTGAATGAAAGCATTTGAGAAGGAACTTGTTTGAACAATATATATTAACCACTTGCTGGGAAAACATTTCTCTTTGCCTATTTGTTGCTATGAGGAGAACGTGAATGCATGGCTGTAGTGTACCAAGGGAAGCATACGTATCAACAACTGAACAACTACCTTCTTTTTTGAAGTGAACTGAAGTAATTCACAAATAAATGCCTTTACATTATCACCTAACTAGTCTCTTTCCAAAAGATGTTTATTTGCATTTTAATATCTTTAAGGCCAAGTAAAATATCTGCTTCTAAAACACAAATTCAAGTTTACCTGCCAAAAGATGCATCTTTATCTGATTTCTTCTGGTGAATGGAAACATTTGAGAAGAAACTTCTTTGAACAATATGTATTATACACTTGTTCAAAAACCATTTCTCTTTGCCTGTTTGTGGCTATGAGGTGAACATGAATATGTGGCTTTAGTATAAAAAAAGAAGTATACATATCAACAAAGGAACAACTAGCTGTTTTCTTTGGTGGATTGAAGTGTTTGCCAAGGAAAAATCCTTTGATTATTATATATCCCACTTCCTGCAAAAACATTTTCCTTTGCCTCTTAGAAGCTTTAAGGCCTAGTGCAATATATCTTCTAAAACACAAATGCAAACACACTTGCCAAAAAATGCATCCTTATGTGATTTTTTTTAGTGAATGGAAAAATTTGAGAAGGAAATTGTTTGAAAAATGTACACTAACCACTTTCTGGGAAAACATTTTCTTTCCCTGTATGTAGCTATGAGGTGGACATGAATATATGGCTTTACTAGTGTACAAAACATATATATATCAAAGCACTATATATATACACACACACACACACACATATATATGTGTGTATATATAGTATATAAAGCATATATATCAACAAATGAACAACTAGCTGTATTCATCCAGTGAATGAAGTGTTTCACAGGCAAATGCCTTTACATTATGACCTAACCCACCTCCTATAAAAACAAGTTTCTTCTCCTCTTAGTAACTTTAGGGCCTAGTACAATATCTGTTTCTACAACACAAATGCGAGCATACTTGCCAAAAGATGCATCCTCATCCAATTTCTTTTAGTGAATGGAAGCATTTGAGAAGAAAATTGTTTGAAGAATATGAAATAAGCACTTGCTGGGAAAACCTTTCTCTCTGCCTGTTTGTGGCTGTGAGATGAATGTGAATACATGGCTCTAGTATACAGACTTAAGCATACCTGTAAACAAATGAACTAGATGTTTTCTTTCAGTAAATTGAAGTGTTTGCCAATGAGACATCCTTCCATTCTCACCTAACTTGATTGCTGTCAAAAGATGATTCTTCTTCTCTTGGAAGCTTATAAAGCTTTATAAAGAATCTGCTTTAAAAACACAAATGCAAACAAAGTTCTGAAAAGATGTATCCTTATCACATTTCTCTTAGTGACTAGAAGCATTTGAGAAGGAACTTGTTTAAACAATATGAACTAACTGCTTGCTGAGAAAACATTTCTCCTTTTCTGTTTGTGGTTATGTGGTGAATGTGAATATATTGCTTTACTATACACGAGTAAGCATACCTGTAAAAATATGAACACCTAGCTGTTTCCTCTCAGTGAATTGAAGTGTTTGCAAGCAAAACATTCTCCCATTATCACATAACCTCTATTGCTGCGTAAACCTGTTTCTTCTCATCTTAGAAGCTTATAAGGCCAAGTAGAGTATCTGATTCTAAAGAAGAAATGCAAAATGTGAGCATACTTCCTAAAAGATTCATTTTTATCTGACTTCTTTTAGTGAATGGAAGTATTTGAGAAGTAACATGTTTGAACATCATGATCTAATCACTTTCTGGGAAAATGTTTCTCTTTGCATATTTGTGGCCATGAGGTGAACATGAATAATATTGCTCTAGTATACAGAGTTAATCATACCTGTAAACAAATTAACAACTAGCTGTTTGCTTCCAGTGAATTGAAGTTTGTGCCAGTGAATCATCCTTCCATGATTTTTCTCCTCTTAGAAGCTTATAAGGCCTAGTACAGTATCTGGTTCTAAAACAGAAATGTAAGCATTCTTCCTAAAGATGAATATAAGTCTGACATCTTTCAGTGAATGGAAGCATTTGTGTACGAACGTGTTTGAACAATATGAACTAACCACTTGCTGAGAAAATATTTCTCTTACTTCTTTGTGACTAAGAGGCAAATATTAATATATTGCTTTACTATTCAGAGGTAAGCATACCTGGATACAAATGACCAACTAGCTGTTTTCTTTCAGTAAATTGAAGTGTTAGGCAATGAAACATTCTTCCATTATCACTTAGACTGCTTTTCTGTGAAAACATGTTTTTTCTCCTCTTAGAAGTTTGCAAACCCTAGTACAGTATTTGGTTCAACAACACAAATGCAAGCAAAGTTCTCAAAATGTGCCTCCTTATCTCATTTTGTTTTAGTGTATGGAAGCATTTGCTCTAGTTTACTGAGTTAAGCATAACTGTAAACAAATGACCAACTAACTGTTGTTCATGCCTTTTTATCTCATTTATTTTAGTGAATACAAGCACTGGAGAAGGAACTTGTTTGAACAACATGAACTAACCACTTGCTAGGAAACATTTCTTTTTGCCTGTTTGTTGCTATGCGGTGAATGTGAACATATTGCTTTAGTACACAAAGATAAGCTTACCTGTGAACAAATGAACAACAGGCTGTTTTCTTTCAGGGAATTGAAATATTTGAAAATGAAAAATCCTTCCATTATCTCCTACCCTGCTTGTTTTGAAAACATGTTTCTTCTCTTCTTAGAAGCTTATAAGGCTTAGTAAAATATCTGGTTCTAAAAAACAAATGCAAGCATACTCCCTAAAATATCCATCTTTATCTGTCTTCCTTTTGTGAATAGAAGCATTTGAGAAGTAAATTGTTTGAACAATATGAAGTAACCACTTGCTTGGAAAACATTTCACTTTGCCTATTTGTGGCAATGAGGTGAATGTGAATATACTTCTCTATTATATAGAGTTAAGCATACCTGTAAACAAATGAACAACTAGCTGTTTTCTTAAAGTGAATCAAAGTGTTTGCAATGACATATTCTTCCATTATCATCTAACCAGCTTGCTGCAAAAATATGTTTCTTTTCTTCTTAGAAGCTTCTAAAGCCTAATAGAGTATCTGGTTCAAAAACCCAAAAGCAAGCAAAGTTCTCAAAAGATGCATCTTTATCTCACTTCTTTGAGTGTATGGAAGAATTAGAGAAGGAATTTGTTTGAACAATATGAATGAACAACTTCCTGTGAAGACATTTCTCTTTGCCTGTTTGTGGCTATGAGGCAAATGTGAATATATTGCTTTACTATAAAGGGATAAGCATACCTATAAACAAATGAACAACTAGCTCTTTTCTTTTAGTGAATTGAAATGTTTGCCAATGAAACATTTCTACATTATCGCCTAACCTGCTTGCTGCAAAACATGTTTCTTCTGCTCTTTGAAGCTTATAAAGCCTAGTAGAATATCTGGTTGGAAAACACAATTTCAAGCAAAGTTCTCAAAAGATGCATCTTTATCTCCTTTATTTTAGTTAATGAAAGCATTAGAGGAAGAAATTGCTTGAACAAGATTAACTAACAACTTTCTCAGAAAATATTTCTCTTTGCCTGTTTTAGCTATGAGGTAAATGTGAATATATTGTTCTAGTATACAGTGTTAAGCATACCTGTAAACAAACGACCAACTAGCTGTTTTCTATCAGTGAATTGAAGTGCTAGCCAATGAAATATTCTACCATTATCACCTCAACCGCTTGCAGCAAAACCATGTTTCTTCTCCACTCAGAAGCTTGTAAGTGCTAGTAGAGTAACTGGATAGAAAACGCACAAGAAAACTTTTCAAAAGATGCATCCTTATCTATTCCTTTTAGTGAAAAGAAGCATTTGAGAAGAATTTTTTTTGAACAATATAAATTAACCACTTCCTGGGACAACCTTTCTCTTTGCCTGTTTGTGGCTATGAGGTGAATATGAATATATTGTTGTATGTATATTGTGTATGTATATTACTAGTACACATAGTAAAGCGTAAACCTGTAAAAAATGAACTGATAGCTGAATTCTTTCAGTGAATTGAATTGTTTGCCGGAGCCGAGAAGAAAACGCATGTAGCCCAAAGATATAAAGAATTATTTATCTGAGCATCTGGGTGCAGATGGGTGGAAGCTGACAAAGGCGTCCACTCCAAAATGGGGTCTAGTGAGTTTTTTAATAGTGGGTTGGGAGGAGGGAGTGGAGTTGGGGGGAAATTAAAGAATAATCACAGTATACCGCATGTCCTTGAAGTTTGGGAGGAAGTTGTGCTGTAGCAGACTGCTAGACCTTGAGATGTCTTTCTTTTCAGTCACATCCCCCTTTTAGGCTTGCAAACCTTCCCTGTTTTGCCTGCTCAGCTGCCTTTTATCTCCCCTCCTCCCTCCTATCCCCTTTTCTGGTTTTTGAAACCTTCCCTTGGAGTAAAGACTACATACCTAACATTCCAGACTTTTGAGATATATATATATATATATATATATATATATATATATATATATATATAAAAATTAGGGGTGTGTTTGGAGGCATCAAATCTGATCTTTGACTGTTTCCTGCTGACAAAGGGGTGACGTTTTAGGGAGGGCCTTGTGCGATTGGTTGATAGTGGGGGAAAGTTTGTCTCATCAAGCAGATTTCTCTGATAGACTTGTTGGTGATGGCTTGTATTCTGTTTTGAATAAAACACATTAGAAGTTGTAAAATACAGGGACCAAAGAGGAGGGCCAGCAGTAGTATTATTAGGGGTCCTAGGAAGGGCAAAAGCCAAGTTAATTTCAAGAGAATAGATGGTAGAGAGTTCCAGATAGAATCTGTTATGTCTTTTTCAGAAAATCTTCTCAACCATTCTGCATTTTCTAAGATTCTTTGTGTCCTTTCCTCTGCCTGTCCGGGGGTGTTTATGTAAAAGCAGCAGGAGTTGTATGCTATTGCACATACCCCTCCCTCTGAAGCCAGTAGGTAATCAAGGGCTATTGTATTAACCATTACCATGTTTGCTAATGAATTAAGGGAAGTAGACAGAAGTTTAAAGTTTTATCCTGTGTCTTGTGCTGCAGTGGCCATAGTGGCTGTGATATTTTTTTGCATTGAGAGCATTATACATGACTCCCCAAGTCAAGCCTATCAGGCTTATAAGGGCTGTAACCCCTGGAATTAGTCCGACTGCCCTCTTCTGTCGGGTGTTATGAATAAGGTGGGTGGATAACATTGTTCTGGGGAGTAGTACAGAAATTTCATTTTTGGGAGGAAGTACAAAACCTACTGTCCATAGCCCTCTAGCTTTTCTAAGATCCAAGCAGTGGATAGCTATTCCCTGGCTTTTTATTTTGCCTAAAAACATAAACCCAGTGGGTAAACATAGTAGCCCTTTGTTATTTTGGGCTGTGGAAAGAGACAGGGAGGAGTGACTGAGCCATGACACAAGGTTGGGATGGGAAGCATTACAGCCCGGATATTGACTGAGCAGGACTAAAGATCGATTGTAATCCTTATCAGTCCAGATTTCATTGTCAGCAGGAGGGGTTGATTTTGAGAGGACCAAGCAGTTGACATTAAAGCCCATGAAGATGAGGGAGCCATTGCATATCCCCAGAATCGTAGTACCATTTGGGAATTGACATGTTACTGTATCCCCTGGAAGGCATTTTAGAAATGTTAGTTTTTTAGAAAAAGTGAAGGACCCAGTGGAGATATAAGGACCTAAACTGGTTTGGAGGAAGGCATGAGAAGGTTGGAAACAAAAAGAAGAGGAATTGGCAGGTATTAGAGTTGCAGGTATAGGTGGGAGGAATTGGGGCATGTCTCTAAGTGGTTTTGACTGAAGGACTATGGGAGTGTTGGCTGGGAGGGCCTGTAGGTAGGGCAACTTCTGGTCAGGAGTAGGTTGTTGGTGATATATCCAACAAGATGAGTTATAGGTATAGATTACGTGTCCTACCAATATGCGGGAGATGAGGAAGAACGTATTTTTGTGCCATGAGGTTTCTGTGGCAGAATTGAGAATGATGAGGAACATGAAGAGTGTCGTCGGCCGGAACAGGGGCATGGTTAATGTATCAAGTGTCGTGTGGGTCAGAAATGAGCGAATGATTAGGGTTTAAGGCTTGATATATTTCATCCCAAGGGAAGTCAAAATCTCCTTGAAGGTACACATTCTGGAGTAATTGAAGGAGAAGACATTTAAGTGGATTAGGGGCTTCAGATAGAATGTGTACAGTTTGGATATAAAGTGAAGGAGGACTCAGTAGGGGTTGAGAGGGGAGGTCACTCATCTCTTTGGAGCTCCGAAGTGGATTCTTCTGGTATTTGGATGAGGCGGATGGAGGTAGGCCCTGTGAGGATGGACCTGTAAGAAAAGGTAGTGGACCCAATATTTTTTTTCTTTATAAGATTTCAGTCGAGAAATGTGGACCCAGGTAAGGAGGCCCTGAAATTTTGCCGCTGTTGGTGTGGTTAATAGAATGAGATGTGGGCCTCCCCATTTGGGCTGAAGTGACTTGGGATGGAGGGTTTTTAATAAAACCCAGTCCCCAGGCTGTAGGATTGGGCTCCGTGAGGGGAGGCTTGTGGTTGTGGCAAAGTCTGATTGGCAAAGTCTCTAAGTACCTGCCTTACTAATCCTAGTGTGGGGATATAATTCCCCAGTGCAGGGTGTTCTGAAGATGGGAATAAAGGTAGGGTATAGGGACTGCCGTACATGAGTTTGAAGGGGCTAAGGAAAGTTGGAGCTTTAGGTGTTGCACGGATCCGCATAAGGGCTATTGGTTATAGGGAAGTCCATGGTTCCTTTACCTCTGCAGTAAGTTTGGTTTAATGAGTTTTAATGATAAAGTTCATTTTTTCAACCTTTCCTGAAGACTGAGGTCTATAAGGGATGTGAAAAATCTATCGGACACCTGGAGTTTGTATGACTTGTTTTGTGACCTGGGATATAAAGGCCAGCCCATTGTCAGACTGAAGTGAAGTTGGGAGTCCGAACCAGGGAATGATGTGTTCCAGGAGTGCCTGTGTGACCTCTGAAGCCTTTTCTGAGGTCGCAGGGAGTGCATCCACCCATCCAGAAAATGTGTCAACTATGGTGAGAAAATAATTTGTACGTTTGACAGGAGGCATGTGCGTAAAGTCTATTTGTCAAACTTGATCAGGCACATTACCTCACATTTGGCATGTGGGGAAGGAGGGTGGCCTAGCTGCCCCCTGAGGAGAAACAGAAAAGCAAATAGAGCATTTGCAGGTTGTGTCTTGTAGGAGAGAGGAGAGATTAGAACAATGAATAAGAGATTTTAATAGCTGAAGGAGAGGTTTGTAGCCTATATGTAGGGAGTCGTGTAGAGTTTTTAATATAGAGTGTGCTTGTTCCTTAGGGAGGATACATTTTCTGTGATATAATAGCCAGGGACCATTCTGAGTGGCCCCAGTGTCTGTTAAAGATTGTCTTTCTTCGAGGGAATAATGGATGGGATCATGGGAGATAGCTGTCATTTGATTAACAGGGAGGGGAGGAGTTTGTAAGACTGCTTTTCTTGCTTCCTGATCTGCCTAGTTGTTGCCAATAGTAAGGGAGTCATGGCCTTGTTGATGCCCTTTGCAGTGCATGACTGTTGCTGCCTGTGGAAGGTGAGCTGCTTGTAAGAGTTTAAGAATAAGAGGTGCATTAATTATGGGGGAACCCTTTGTAGTAAGGAAGCCCCATTCTTCCCATATAGGAATATATGAAAGTAGGATGTGAAAGGCACATTTAGATTCAGTATAGATATTCATTGTTGTATGTTTCGAGAGTGTTAGTGCCCTGATAAGGGCCACCAACTCAGCCTTTTGGAAGGATGTCCCTATAGGTAATGAGCTGCTCTCAATAACATCCTTTGGGGACAGTAGGCATGCCCGGCCCTCCTCTGTCCCTCATGAGTGTAAGAGCTTCCATCACTAAACAAAGTGTAAGTAGCATCAAGTATGGGTTGGTGGGAGATGTTAGGAAAGTAGAGGACCTTATAATCCAATATTTCTGTGCATGAATGTGTGGGAATTGTTTGTGAGAAGGGTAGGAGGGTGGCTGGGTTTAAAGGTGGGCTTCTAGCCAGAGATATGTGTGGAGATTCTATAAAAAGGAGATGGAATTGTTGGACACAAGAAGACACCAAGGTCTGTAAGGTCTGATGTGTAAGGAGATCAGCAAGAGAGTAGAAGGAGTAGATAGTGATTGGCTATCCAAAAGTGAGTTTTTTACTTTCTTTAGTGAGCAGTGTTGCTGCAGCCAAGGCCCTTAGACAACCTGGCCAGCCCCTATTAGTGGCATCTAACTGTTTGGATAAGTATGCTATTGTTTGCATATTGGGGCCATTGTTTTGTGTTAAGATCCCTACCACCATACCCTGTCTTTCATCTGTATATAGTTGAAAGGGTTGGGTGAGGTCGGGAAGGGTAAGTGTTGGGGCAGGATTAAAGCATGTTTGAGGGCCTCAAAAGAAGGCCAGATATTTACAGTGGGGTCTAAGGGTTCATCAAGGTTACCTTTTGTTACCTGATATAAAGGTTGAGCTACAATGCTGAAATTGGGAACCCGGATATGACAGTATCCAGCTAGGCCAAGGAAAGACAGGAGATCCCTCTTGTTGGTTGGGAGAGGCAGGGAAGCAATAAGATTTCTCCTATCTACTATTATTTCTCTCTTCCCAGGGGAAAGAGCCAATCTCAGATAGGTGACTTGTGGTAAGGAGATCTGTGCCTTTTTAGGAGACACCTGGTAGCCTTTTTTTGCCAGAAAATTGAGTAGATGTATGTTGATGGGAGATGGACTGGGAGGGACTGCAGAGTAGAAGATCATCCACATATTGTAAGAGAACAAACAGGGAAAGATTTAGTTGGGTCAGATCAGAAGCTAGTGCCTGTCCAAAGAAGTGAGGGCTGTCCCTAAACCCTCGAGTGAATACAGTCCAAGTCAGTTGTTGTGATTGGTTGGAGTCTGGGTCTGTCCATGTGAATGCAAAGAGATCTTGGGAGTCAGGGTGTAGTGGGATTCTGAAGAAGGCATCCTTTAGGTCCAGTACTGTAAAGTGGGTAGTGGAAGAGGGGATGAAAGATAGAATGGTATAAGGGTTAGGGACTACCAGGTGTATAGGTTTCACTGCCTGGTTAATGAGTCTTAAGTCCTGTACGAGATGGTATGACTCATCTGGCTTTTTGACTGGCAGAATGAGGGTGTTATATGGGGAGTTAGTAGGGCAGAGCAAGCCTTGAGAAGAAAGGCAAGTAATGATAGGTTTTAGTCCCTGAAGAACTTGTAAAGGAACTGGGTATTGAGTTTGGCAGGGACATTGAGAAGGGTCTTTTAGATGTATTTGGATAGGGGTGTGATGGGTAGCTACTGAGGGAGTTGAAATGTCCCAAACTCTGGGGTTAACCTAGAAAGGGAAAGGAGGAAAAGGGGATCTGTGAGGAGAAGAAGAAGGGCAGCAGCATTTGCTTGTGGCTCATAGTCGACGGGCAGGTAGATTGTTACATGTAGTTTGGAAAGGATGTGTCTTCCCAATAAGGGGGTGGACATTGAGGAAGGACGAGGAATGAATGGGTAAAGATGGCAGGCCCTAGGTGACGAGTGAGGAGGGGGGTTGTTAGAGGACAGGAGATAAGGCCATCAGTTCCCACAATAGACTTTGAGGAGGGCCGTGTAGACCCATGGAACTCTGGCAGGGCTGAGATTGTTGCCCTCGTGTCAGTAAGGAAAGAAATAGCCTTACCTGCCACCAACAAAGTTACCCGGGGCTCTGATGTAGTGATTGGCTTGGGGGCTGTCAGTCCTGGGTGTCGTCAGTCCTCTGTGGCCAGGCCTAGGAGGTTTGGCAGGGCAAGGTCAGGATTGTCTGGCTCCTTGGCAGGAAAGGATACAGTCCCACCTCAGGGGCTTGACTGCAGTTGACCTTCCAATGACCCATCATCCCACAGTGAGGACAGGGCCCTGGGGGTGGCCGTGGATTGGGGCATTACCTTGCCCAATGTCCCAACTTGCCACATTTAAAACAAGGGCCTGGTGGTGTTTTCTGCCAAGGGCCTGACTATGTCTTTTGCCCCTTTCCCCAGTTTGACTGGGTATGTCCCTGGGGTTTGTTGATGGCTGCAGCCAACTTTTGATATTTAGTCTGATCCCTCTTTTGTCTTTGAAGTTTTTGTTCCTCATCTAAATTGTTAAAGACTTTAAAGGCTGTTTGTAACAAGTCCTTTTGTGGTGTTTGAGGACCGTCTTCTAGCTTTTGTAGCTTACGTCTGATGTCAGACGCAGATTGGGAGATAAAATGCATATTGAGAAGTAGAGCCCCCTCAGGTGTAGTGGGGTCTAAAGTTGTGTATTTTTGTAGGGCTCCAGTAAGCCTGGACACGAAAAGGGCTGGATTTTCATCTGGTCCTTGTGTAATCTCTTTTAATTTTTCATAGTTGACCGCCTTGTGTGCTGACTTTCGTAGACCTGCAACTAAGCAAGTAATCATATGATCCCTCTTAGTCCTTCCCTCTGCTCCTTCTTGTGTCCCACTTTATAGTCCCACAATGGGTTTGTCCTGGGGACAGCAACCATCCCTACCAGTTGGGCAGGGGCACGTCTGTGGATCTCATCACCATGTGCCTGGGCATTAAGCAAAACCCTCTCTTTTTCCTCAGGAGACAGAGTAGAGGAAAGGATAATGTAGAGATCATGCCAATTCAGGTCATAAGACTGGGCTAAGTATTCAAATTCCTTGATAAAGGCATGAGGATCGGTTGAGAAGGAGCCAAGCCGTTTTTCTATCTGTGACAGGTCAGAAAGGGAGAAAGGGACATGCACTCGCATGATACTGTCTGCCCCAGCCACTTCTCTGAGCAGGTAGAGGCCACTTGTGGTAGAGTCAGCAGGTCTGGGGCTTGGGCCGAATGAGAGAGGGTAGTGGGGGGACTAGGAAGAGGACTGGGAGAGGGTTGAGGCTGAGGGGGAGACGTGGGGGAGGACCAAGATCAGAGGGGTCGGGGTCTGATGTTTCTAGTTGTTCTGGAGCAGAGGGCAGCTTAGAATGTAGCAAGAATATTTGGGCCGGGTGGCAGTTTTTACAGAGTGAAGGACGAGGGCAAAGGGAGGAAAAGGCTTGGACATAGGGAATCTCAGACCATTTGCCATTTTGGTGACAGAAATTATCCAAATCTTGTAATATGTTAAAAGCAAAGGTCCCATTTCTGGCCACTGGGAGCCATTGTCAAGCCTATATTGAAGCCAGGCAGTGTTGCAATAGAAGACTAGCTTCTTTGGCCAGACTTCACTGGTGAGTCCCAATGTCTTGAGATTTCAGAGGCGGCATCCCAAAGGGGAAGCTTTAGGAGATGCTGAATGGGAGGAGTCCATATTCCTGGAGAGGGCAAGAGTCACAAGGAGCTGATTCCACTCAGTCTTAGGCATCCCCAAGATGAGGGAACGGTAGGCGAGTATGAGGGCAACCGGTAGGATCAGGCATCACCGTGTCCACCGGCGCCTTTTAGGTCAAAGGCTAAGGGTTCTCTGGCCCACTGGTGGGACTTTTGAGCTGGGAAACAAAAGTGGAAGAGATCAGAGAAACCCGAGAATGAGCTGAGTTTGTGAGCTCCTGCCTCTCCAAGAGCAAGGCACCTCTAGAGAGGTGATAGAAGACAAGACTTAAGACTCCCAATGTGGGCAGAGGAGCGACTGGCCCGGTATGTAAGCTGAGCCATAGCAGCATTCACAAAGAGCCATGAGAAGTGTGAGAAGAAAGCCAAGGACAATAAGGAGCCATATGTACCACAGTGTATCTCCAGAAGCGAGGCAGTGAGTATGCACTCATCCAGAATGAGATGTGGGATGTGGGCATCAGCAAGGGGAAAGATCCGAGCCCTGGTCTGGTGTCTGCCTCTTGGCTCAGTCCAGGAGGGTCTGGGTGGACAGGGTTACTTCAGTCAAACTTATGCATCTGACCTACTTTCCAGGATCAGAGACAGGTTGGAGAGAGACCCCTGCATGGCTCGGAATTTCTCCCAGCCACCCCGGCTGGCTGCTACCAGACACGAGGGAGGTTAGTGGCTCCAGGGGACTCTAGATCAACCAAGGAGACTGGTCTCTCTGAGGTCAGCCAAAGATCCGTGGATACCATTGTAGTTCCACCCGGTTTTACCCCTCCTGGGTTTTGGCACCAAATGTTAGGCCGGAGCCGAGAGGAAAACACATGTAGCCCAAAGATATAAAGAATTATTTATTTGAGCATCTGGGTGCAGATGGGTGGAAGCTGACAAAGGCGTCCACTCCAAAATGGGGTCTAGTGAGTTTTTTATAGTGGGTTTGAGGAGGGAGTGGAGTTGGGGGGAAATTAAAGAATAATCACAGTATACCACATGTCCTTGAAGTTTGGGAGGAAGTTGTGCTGTAGCAGACTGCTAGACCTTGAGATGTCTTTCTTTTCAGTCACATCCCCCTTTTAGGCTTGCAAACCTTCCCTGTTTTGCCTGCTCAGCTGCCTTTTATCTCCCCTCTTCCCACCCATCCCTTTTTCTGGTTTTGCAAACCTTCCCTCAGGCTAAAGACTACATACCTAACAGAAACATCCTTCCATTATCATCTCACCCATTTGCTGCAAAAAACATTTTTCATCTCCACTATGAGACTGGGAGGCTTAGTGGAATATGTGCTTCTCAAACACAAATGCAAACACACTTCCTAAAGGATGCATCTTTATTAGACCTCTTTTAGTGGATGGAAGCACTTGAGATGGAACTTGTTTGAACAATATGAACTAACATCTTGCTGGAGAACATTTCTACTTGCCTATTTGTGCCTGAGGTGAATGTGGATATATTGCTTTACTACACAGAGTTAAGCATGCCTGTAAGAAAATAAACAAATAGCTCTTTTCTTTAAGTGAATTGAAGTGTTTCCAAAGAAACATTTTTCCATTATCAACTAACCCACTCACTATTAACACATATTTCTTCTCCTCTTAAAAGCACATAAAGCCTAGTAGATTATCTGTTTCAAAAACATAAATGTGGGCAAAGTTATCAAAAGATGCATCCTTATCTTATTTCTTTTAGTTATTGGAAGCACTTAAGAGGAACATTTTTTGAACAATATGAGCTAACAACTTGCTGTGAAAACATTTCCTTTTGCCTGTTTGTGGCTATGAGGTGAAGTTGAATCTATTGCTCTAGTATACAGAGTTTAGAATACTTGTAAACAAAGGCTTATAAGGCCCAGCAGAGTATCTGGTTCTAAAACACAAATTCAAGCATATATCCTAAAATATGCATCTCTATGTGAGTTTTTTTACTAACAGGAAGCATTTGACAAGAACCATCTTTGGGCAATGTGAATGAACCTCTTGCTGGGAAAGCAATTCTTTTTGCCTTTCAAGGGCTCTGACTGGAATTTGAATATACTCCTTCACTATGCAGAGTTAACCAAACCTGTAAACAAATGAGTATCTAGCTGCTTCCTCTCCGTGAATGGAAGTTTTTGCATATGGAGTATCTTTCCATTATGACCAAACCCACCTGCTGTGAAGACGTGTTTCTTGAATCTCCTCTTAGAAGCTTATAAGGAACAGCAGAATATATGGTTCTAAAACACAAGTGCTAGCATACTTCCTTGAAGATGTATCTCCACATGACTTCTTTTATAAATGGAAGCCTTTGAGAAGAAACTTGTTTGTGCAGTATGAACAAACCACTTGCTGGGAAAACATTTCTCTTTGCTTGTTTGTGGCTCTGATGAAAATGTCAGTATATTGCCTCACTATGCAGAGTTAAGCAAACCTGTAAATAAGTGAATATCTAGCTGCTTTTTTCAGTGAATTGAAGTGTTAGCATATGAAACATCTTTCCATTATCACCTAAAATGCATTCTGTGAAAACATGTTTCTTGGATATCTTCTTAGTAGCATATAAGGCCTAGCAGATTATCTGGTTCTAAAACACAATTTCAAGCATACTTCCTAAAAGATGTATCTCCATGAGACATCTGTAACTCAATGGAAGCATCTGAGAAGAAAATTATTCCTTGCATAATGTGAAATAAGGATGTGCTGGGAAAGCATTTCTCTTTGCCTGTCCATGGCTCTGAGGGAAATGTGATTATACTTCTTCGCTGTGCAGAGTTAAGCAAACCTGTAAACAAATGAACATAAAGCTGCTTTCTATTAGTGAATGGAAATGTTTGCATAATAAATGTCTTTCCATTATCAGGTAACACACCTCCTGTGAAAATATATTTCCTTAATATCCTCTTGGATACATATAAGGCCCAGCAGAGTACATGGTTCTAAAACACAAATGCAAGCATACTTCCTAAAAGATACATCTCCATGTGACCTTTAGTAAATGGAAGCATTTTAGAAGAAACTTGTTTACAAAATGTAAAGGAACCACTTGCTGGGAAAGCATTTTTCTTTGCCTATTGGTGGCTCAGAGGAGAATGTGAATATACCAATTCACTATGAAGAATTAATCAAACCTGTAAACAAATGTACATCCAGCTGCTTTATTTCAGTTAATGGAAGTATTTGCATATGAAACGTATTTCCTTTTCCACCCAACTTGCTTGATGGGAAAACATTTCTTCAACATTTAGAAGCTTATAAGGTCTACCTGAGTATCTGGTGACAAAACACAAATGCAAGTTTACTCCTTAAAAGATGTATCTTTATGTGACTTACTTTACTAAATGGAAGCATTTGAGAGGAAAATTGTTTGCACAGTGTGAATGAACCACCTGCTTGGAAAGCAGTTCTGTTTCCTGGCCATGGCTCTGAGGTGAATGTGAATATATTGCATCACTATGCATAGTAAAGCTGACCTTTAAACAAATGAACATCTTGCATCTTTCAGTCAATGGAAGTGTTTGCATATGAAACATCTTTCCTTTCTCACCCAACTCATGTGCTACAAAAACATATCTCTTCTCCTCTTAGAAACTTATAAGACCTAGCAGAGTATCTGTTTCTAAAACACAAATGTCAGCATACTTCTTAAAACATGCATCTCTATGTGACTTCCTTTATGAAATGGAAGGAGTTGAGAAGAAAATTGTTTGCATTATGTGAACGAACTACTCGATGGCAAAGCATTTTTTTTTTTGACCTGGACATGGCTCTGAGGTGAATGTGAATATAATGTGTCACTATGCAGAATTAAGCATTCCTGTAAACAAATGCTACTTATTTTAAGTTTATGGAAAATTTTGAATATGAAACATCTTTCCCTTATCACTTAACCTGCTTGCTGAAGAAACATATTCCTTCTTCTCTTAGAAGCTTATAAATCGTAGGAGAGTACCTTGTTCTAAAACACCAATGAAAGCATACTTCCTAAAATATGCATCTATCTGTTCCTTCTTTTACTCAGTGGAAACATTTGAGAAGAACCTAGCTTGCACAGTATGAATGAACCACTTGCTAGGAAAGCATTTCTGTTTGGCTGGCCATGGCTCTGTGGTGAATGTGAATGTGTTGCTCCATTATGAAGAGTTAAGCAAACCTGTAAACAAATGAACATCTAGCTGCTTTCTCTCAGTGAATGGAAGTGTTTGCATATGAAAAAATTTTCCATTCTCACCCAACCTGTTTGCTCCAAAAACATATTTCTTCTCCCTTTAGAAGTCTATAAGGCCTAACAGAATATCTGGTTCTAAAATACAAATGCAAGCAAACTTCCTAAAATATGCATCTCTATGTGACTTCTTTTTTTCCATGGAAGAATTTTTGAAGAAACTAGTTTGCACAGTGTGAGCAAACCACTTGCTGGGAAAGCATTTCTCTGTGGCTGGCCATGGCTCTGAGATGAATGAAAGTATATTTCCTCACTATACAGAGTTAAAAAAACTTGTAAACAAATGATCATCTATCTTCTTCCTATCATTGAATGGAAGTGTTTGCATATGAAACATCTTTCCATATGAACCTAACCCGCTTGTTTTGAAAACATGTTCCTTCTCCTCTTAGAAGGTTATAAGGCCTAGAAGAGTATCTGGTTTAAAAACACAAATGCAAGCACACTTCCTAAAAGGTGCATCTTTATGTGACTTCTTTTACTTAATAGAAGCATTTGAGAACACACTTGTTTGCACGGTGAGAATGAACCACTTGATGGGAAAGCAATTCTCTTTCTCTCAGTGAATGGAAGAGCTTGAATATGAAACATCTTTCCATTCTCACCCAACCCGCTTGCTGCGAAAACGTGTTTTTTTTCCTCTTGGAAGCTTATGAAGCCTAGCAGCGTATCTTGTTCTACTAAATAAATAAAGGCATACTTCATAAAATATTCAGGTCCATGTGACTTCTTTTACTAAATGGAAGCATTTGGGAAGAATATTTTTTGCGCTAAAGTACTTTCTGGCAAAGAATTGCTCTTTGCCTTTCCATGGCTCTGAGGTGAATTTGAATATACGGCATCACTATGCAGAGTTAAGCAATCCTGAAAACATATTGCTTCATTCTTTCAGTGAACAGAACAGTTTGCATACGAAATTTCTTTCCATTCTCACCCAACCCACTTGGTGAGAAAACATGTTTCTTCTCCTCTTAGAAGATTATGAGGCCTACCACAGTATCTGTTTATAAAACACAAGTGCAAGCATGCTTCCTAAAAGATGCATTTCTATGTGACTGTTTTACTCAATGGAAGCATCTGAGAAGAAACTAGTTTGCACAGTGTGAATGAACCACATACTAGGAAAGCATTTGTCTTTGCCTGGTGGTGGCTCTAAGGTGAAAGTGACTATTCTGCATCACCCTGCAGAGTTAAGCAAATCTGTAAACAAATGAACTTCTAGCTGCTTTTTATCAGTGAATGGAAGTGTTTGCATATGAAACACTGTGGAAATATGTATATTTTCCTCTTAGAAATTGGTAAGGCCTACCAGAATATCTGGTTCTAAAACACAACTGCAAGCATACTTCCCAAAGGTGCATCTCTGTGTGACTTCTTTTATAAGAGTGAAACATTTGAGAATATACTTGCTTGTGCAGTGTGAATGACAAAATTACTGGGAAGGCATTACTCTTTGCTTGGCTGTGGCTCCGAGGTGAATATGAAAATACTGTGTCACTATGCAGAGTTATGTAAACATGTAAACAAATGAACATCTAGCTGTTTTCTTTCAATGAAAGGAAGTATTTGCATATGGAACATCTTCCCATTCTCATCTATCCCACTTACTGTGAACACATGTTTCATCTCCACTTAGAAGCTTATAAGGTTTAGCAGAATATCAGGTCCTAAAACACAAACAGAAGCATACTTCTTAAAGATGCATCTATATGTGAATATTTTACTAAATGGAAGCAACTGAGAAGAAACTTGCTTGCACAGTGGGAATGGACCACTTGCTGCAAAAGCATTTCCTTTACATGGTTGTGACTGTAAGGTGAATGTGAATATACTCCTTCCAAGCATAGTTAATAGAACCTGTAAACAAATGAACATCTACCTGCTTTCTTTCAGTAAATGTAACTGTTTGCATATGAAACATCTTTCCATTATCACCTAAACATATTGCTACAGAAACATGTTCCTTCTTCTCTTAGAAGCTTATATAACCTAACAGTATATGGCTCTAATACACAAATGCAAGCAAGCTTCCTGAAATATGCATCTCAATGTGATGGTTTTTGCTTCATGTAAGCATTTTAGAAGAAACTTGTTTGCACAGTGTGAGTGAACTACTTGCTGGGAAAGCATGTCTCTAGGCCTGACCAAGGCTCTGAGGTGGATGTGAATATACAGCATCACTATGCAGAGTTAAGCCAACCTGTAAACATACGAAAATCTGTCTATTTTCTTTCTGTGAATACAAGTATTCACATATAAAACATCTTTCCATTCTCACCTAACACACTTGCTCCAAAAAAAATGTTTCTTCTCCTCTTAGAAGCTTATAAGACCTAGCAGTGTATCTGGTTCTAAAACACAAATGCAAGCAAACTTCCTAAAAGATGCATCGCTTTGTGACTTATTTTACTAAATGGAAGCATTTGAGAAGAAACTTGCTTGCAAGTATGAAAGAAACACTGGGAAAGCATTTGTCTTTA
Organism: Daubentonia madagascariensis; assembly: GCA_023783475.1. NCBI lineage: Eukaryota > Metazoa > Chordata > Mammalia > Primates > Daubentoniidae > Daubentonia > Daubentonia madagascariensis. The sequence goes on from JAKFHU010001250.1 coordinate 51,908, forward strand.
CTTGGCCATGGCTCTGAGGTGAATGCGAATATACTGAGTCACTATGATGAGTTAAGCAAACATGTAAACAAAAGAACATCTAGCTGCTTTCTTTCAGTGAAAGCAAGTGTTTAAATATGAAAATATTTCCATTCTCACCTAAACTGCTTGCTGTGAATACATATTTCTTCTCCTCTTAGAAGTATATAAGGCTTAGCAGATTATAAGGTTCTAAAACACAAAGTCAAACATACTTCCTAAAAGATGTATATCTATATGATTTTTTTACTAAATGGAAGCATTTGAGAATATACTTTCTTTCACACTGAGAATGAACCATTTGCTGTTAAAGCATCTATCTTTGCCTGGCTTTGGCTCGGAGGTGAATGTGAATATACTGAGTCACTATGCAGAGGTAAGGAAACTGTAAACAAATTAATATCTAGCTGCTTTCATTCAGTGAATAGAAGTTTTTGCATATGAAACATCTTTCCATTCTCACCCAACTGGCTTGCTGCAAAACATGTTTCTTCTGAACTTAGAAGCTTATAAGGCCTAGCATGTTATCTGTTTCTATCCTAGATGGAGCTAGAGCCCATTCTTTGAAGCAAAGTATCACAAGAATGGAAAAACAAGCACCACTGGCACTCACCATCAAATTGGTACTAACTGATCAATACTTATGTCACACATGGCTATAATATTCATCAGGGGGCGGGCAGGTGGGAGGGGGGTGGAGGGGATGGGAAAAGTCTCACTGAATGGGTGCGGGGCACACAGTTTGGGGGATGTCCATGGTTGTAGCTCTGACATGGGCAGTGCATGGGCAATATATATAACAAAGGTGTTTGCACCCCCATAATATTCTGAAATAAAAGGAAAAAAATAAGAAAAAAATAATTACTAAGAGATGCATCTCTAAGTGACTTCTTTTAATAATGGAAGAATTTGAGATGAAACTTGTTTGCACAGTGTGAACAAACCACGTGCTGGGCAATAATTTCTCTTTGCCTGGCTGTGTCTCTGAGGTGAATATGATATACTGTGTCACTATGCAGAGTTAAGCAAACCTGCAAACATATGAAAATTTATCTGCTTTCTTTGAATGAATACAAGTGTTTGCATATGAAACATCTTTCCATTCTCATTCAACCTGCTTGCTGTGAAAACATGTTTCATCTCTTCATACAAGCTTACAGGGCCCAGCAGAGTATCAGGTTCTAACACACAAATGGAAGCATTCCTCCTAAAAGATGCATCTCTGTGGGACTTCTTTTATTAAAAGGAGGCATTTGAGAAGAAATTTGCTTGCACAGTGGGAATGAACCACTTGCTGCAACAGCGTTTCTCTATGCCTGCCTGTGGCTCTGAAGTGAATGTGAATATACTCCTTCCATAATCAGAGTTAGGAAAACCTGTAAACAAATAAACATTTAGCTGCTTTATTTCAGTGAATGTAACTGTGTGCATATGAAACATCTTTCCATTATCACCTAATGTGATTGCTATGGAAACATGTTCCTTCTTCTCTTAGAAGCTTATAAAACCTAGCAGAGTATATGGTTCTAAGACACAATTGCAAGCATATTTCCTAAAATTTCCATCTCTATGTGATTTATTTTGCTCCAAGAAAGCATTTGAGAAGAAACTAGCTTGCACAGTGTGAATGAAGCACTTGGTGTGAAAGCATTTCTCTATACCTGGTGGGGGCTCTGAGGTGAATTTGAGTATATTTTGTCACTATGCAGAGTTCAGCAAACTTGTAAACAAATGAATATTAATCTGCTGCCTATAAGTGAATGGAAGTGATGGCATGGGGACCATCTTGCCATTCTTATCAATCCTGCTTGCTTCAAAAACATGTTTCTTCTCCTCTTAGAAGCTCATAAGGCCTAGCAATATACGTGGTTCCGAAACACATATGCAAACATACTTCCTAAAAGATTCATCACTACTATGTGAATTCTATTTCTAAATGGAGGCATTTGAGAAGAAACTTCTTTGCACAGTGAGAATGAACCAGTTGCTGCGAAGGTATTTCCATTTGTCTGACTGTGGCTCCAAGATGAATGTGAATTTACTGAGTCACTATGAAGAGTTAAGCAAATCTGTGAACAAATGAACATCTACCTGTTTTCTTTCAATGAAAACAAGTGTTTGCATAAGAAACATCTTTCATTCTCACCAAACTTGCTTGCTGCGATAACATGTTATTTCTCCAATTATAAGCATATAAAGCCTAGCAGAGTATCTCTTTTTAAAAGACAAATGTGAACATCCTTCTTAAAAAATGCATATTTAGCTGACTTCTTTTAGTAAATGGAAGCATTTGTGAACTAAATTTTGAACAATGTAAACTAACCACTTGCAGGGAAAATATTTTTTTTTTGCCTGTGTGCGGCACTGAGGGGAATGTGGGTGTGTTGCTTTAATATACAGAGTTAAGCATACCTGTAAACAAAATGAACACCTATCTACTTTATTCAGTGAATTGAAGTGGTTGCCAGTGAAACATCTTTCAAGTATCACCACATCTGCTTGCTACAAAAATATGTTTCTTCACCACTTAGAAGCTTATGAGACAGTGTAGAGTATATGCATCGAAACACAAATGCAAGCATACTTCCTAAAAGATGCATCTCTAGGTGACTTCTTTTAATAAATGGAAGCATTTGAGAAGACACTCTCTTGCCCAGTGGGAAGGAACCACTGGCTGGGCAAACATTTCTCTTTGCCTGGTCGTATCTCTGAGGGGCAGGTGAATAAATATACTGCTTCCCTATACAGAGTTAAGCAAGCCTGTAAAGAAATGAAGATCTAGCTGTTTTTTTCAATGAATAGAAGTTTTACACATGAAGCATCTTTCCTTTCTCACCTAACCCACTTGCTGGGAAAACACTTGTCTTCTCCTTTTAGAGGCTTATAAGGCCTAGCAGAGTGTCTGTTTCTAAAACACAAATTCAAGCACACTTCCTAAAATGTGCATTTCTCTGTGACTTATGTTACTAAATGCAAGTGTTGGAGAACACACTCGAATACCCACTGAAAAGGTACTGCTGTTTGGCAAGCATCACTGTTTGACCGGCCGTGGCTTTCAGGGGTGGGTGGATGTACTGATTCCCTACACAGATTTAAGCAAACCTGTAAACAAATGACCAAGTAGCTGTGTTTTGTCAGAGAATGTGTGTGTTTGCATGTGAAATATCTTTCCATTTTCACCTAAACCTTTGGCTGCAAAACATGTTTATTCTCCTCTTAGAGGCTTCTAAAGCCTAGTAGAGTCTCTGGTGATAAAACACAAATGCAAGCACAATTCCTAAATGGTGCATCTCTATGTGACTTCTTTCACTAAATGTAAGCACTTGGGAGGACACTAGCTTGCCCACTGGGAAGGAACCACTTCTTGGGCAACTATTTCTGTTTGCCTGGCCATGTTCTGAGGGGCAGATGGGTATACTGCTTCCCTACACAGAGTAAGCAAACCTGTAAACAAATGAACATCTAGCCACTTTCTCTTAGTAAATGGAAGTGTTTGCACATGAAATATCTTTCCCTTGTCACCTAATCCATTTGCTGTGAATACACAATTCTTCTCCTCTTAGAGGCTTCTACAGCCTAGCAGATCGTCTGAATCTACAACACAAATGCAATCATACTTCCTAAAATGTGCATCTCTATGTGTCTTCCTTTACTAAATAGAAGCATTTGAGAAAACACTCGCATGCCAGCTGGGATGAAACAACAGTCTGGCAAGCATTTTTCTTTGCCTGGCCATGGCTCTCAGGCACAGGGGGATGTACTGCTTCCCTATGCATAATTAAGCATACCTGTAAACAAATGAACATATAGCTGCTTTCTTTTAGTGAATGGAAGGGTTTGAACTTGAAACTTCTTTCCCTTCTCATCTAACCTGCTCACTGGGAAGATGCAGTGGCTACGTTTCACTCTGAGTCCATGGTAGCAATGGAATAATTACTCAAAACACATTGTATTAAGAGAGAAGGGGAGAGACCATAGTCTAAAGGAGAAAATGGCCTCCTCAGCTAAGGTCTTTCCTGTATTTATTGCAATGACTACATGCAAAGGGTTAAAGAATAAGCAAGGATGTGGAAACTTAGGCAAATATAATTCTTTGTTAGACAAGGAACAGGATGTGCAGATATTGGCTAATAATTCAAAGAATAAAGAGCTGGTCGGGAGACAAGGGTCTGGGCGGCTGCCCAACTAATTAAACCACGTTTGTATACATCAGCCATCTTAAGCTGACCTTCACATTCAGCAAGCAAGCATTCACGGGCTGGTGTCTTTGCCTGCCCTGCAGATATTCTGTTCACATTCTCTCCATCCATCCATCTTTGTTCCTAGGCCCAGCCCCTAGAGGAAGACATGTTTCTTCTCCTTCAAGAAGATTCTAAGGCCTAACAGTGTATCTAGCTCTGAAGTACAAATGCCATCACACTTAAGAGAAGGTGCATCTCTATGTGACTTATTTAATAAATGGAAGCATTTGAGATGACACTGGCTTGGACATTAGGAAGGAAATGCTGGCTGGGCAAGCATTTCTCTTGGCCTGTCCATGGCTCTGAGAAGTAGGGGAGAGTGAGAAAGCACAGGCTGCTTCCCTAAGCACAATTAAGCAAACCTGTCAATGAAAGAACATCTAGCTGCCTTCTTTGAGTGAATGGAAGTATTTGCACATGAAACATATTTCCCTTCTCCCCTAACCCACTTGTTTCAAAAACACATTTCTTCTGCTCCTAGAGGCTTCTAAGGCTTAGCAGCATGTGTGGCTCTGACACACAATTGCCAGCACACTTCTGAAAAGGGGCATGTCTATGTGGCTTTTTTACTAAATGGAAACATTTCAGGAGATACTCACTTTCTCAGTCTGAAGGAACCACTGGCCTGGCAAGCATTTCTTTTAGCCTGGCCGTGGCTGTGAGGAGCTTGTGAGAGAGAGAAAGCACATGCTGCATCCCTATGAACAGGTAAACAAAAATGTCAACAAATGAATATCTAGCTGCTTTCTTAAAGTGAATGGAAGCGTTTGCATGTGAAATATTTTTCACTTTTCACCTATCCTGTTTATTGCAAAGTCACATTTCTTCTCCTCTTAGAGGTTTCTAAGGCCTAGCAGCACATCTGACTCTGAAACACAAATGGCAGCAAACTTCCAAAAAGGTGCATCTGTATGTGACCTCTTTTACTAAATGGAAGAATTTGAGGAGACATCCGCTGCCCAGTGGGAAGGAACTGCTGGTGGAACAAGCATTTCTCTTTGTCTGGTCGTGGATCTGAGCGGCAGGGGAGAGAGAGAAAGCACATGCTGCTTCGGTAGGCAGAGTTAGCAACCCTGTTAACAAAAGAACATCTAGCTCCTTTCTTTCAGTGAACAGAAGTGTTTTTACTTGAAATATCTTATCCTGCCTACGTCACCCCCTTGCCGTGAATATACATTCTTTCTCCTTTTAAAGGATTCTAAGTCCTAGCAGCTTATATAGCTCTGAAACACAAATGCCAGCCCACTTCCAAAAAGGTCCATCTCTATCTGATTTCTTTTACTAAATGGAAGCATTTGAGAACACACTAACTTGCCTAGTGGGAAGGAAAGACTAGGTGGGTAAGCATTTCTCTTTGGCTGGCCATGGCTCCGAGGGGCAGGTGAGAGAGAGAAAGAACATGCTGCTTCCCTACCAAGAGTTAAGGAAACCTGTCTACAAATGAGCATCTTCCTGTTTTCTTTTTGTGAATAGAAGTGTTTGCATGTGAAACATCTTTCCCTTCTCACCTAATAAGCTTGCTACAAAAACTTGGTTTTCTCCTCTTAGAGGCTACTAAGACCTAGTAGCATATCTGGCTCTGAAACAGAAATGCCAGCACAATTCTGAAAAGGTACATCTCTATGTGACTTCTTTTGCTAATTAGAAGTGTTTGGGAAGACCCTCATTTGCCCAGTGGGAATGCCTTGCTGGCTGGGAAAGAATTTCTCTTTGCCTGGCTGAGGCTCTAAGGGGCAGTTTAGAGAGAAAAAGCACATGCTGCTTCCCTAAGCAGAGTTAAGCAAATCTGTCAACAAATGAACATCTATCTGATTTCTTTCAGTGAATGGAAGTTTTTCACATAATACATCTTAACCTTCTCACCTAACCTGATTGCTGCAAAAACACTTTTCTTATCATCTTAGAGGCTTTTATGGCCTATCACTGTACCTAGCCCAGACACGAATGCCAGCACACTTCCAAAAAAGTGCATCTCTATGTGATTTCTTGTACAAATTAGAACATTTGAGAAGACAGTTGCTTTTCAAGTGGGAATGAACCACTGGTTGGGCAAGAATTTCTCTCTGCCTGGCCATGGATCTGATGGGAAGGTGAGAGAGAAAAAGCACATGCTGCTTCTCTACACAAAGTTAAGAAAACTTGACAACAATGAACCCCAGCAGCTGTCTTTCAGTGAATGGAATGATGTACACGTGAAAAATCTTTCCCTTCTCACCTACCCCCCTTGCAGCAAAAACACATTTCTTCTATTCTTAGAGGCTTCTTTGAAGTAGTAGCATATCAGCCTCTGAAACACAAATGCCAGCACAATTCAAAAAAAGTGTTCCTTCATTGGCCTAGGCAAAGAATTTATGAAGAAGACCCCCAAAGCAATCACAGCAGAAACAAAAATAAATACATGGGACCTGATGAAATTAAAAAGCTTCTGCACAGCCAAAGAAACTATCACTAGAGTGAACAGACAACCTACAGAATGGGAGAAAATATTTGCATGCTACACCTCTGATAAAGGGCTGATAACCAGAATCTATACAGAACTTAGGAAAATCAACAAGAAAAAATCAAACAACCTTATTAAAAAATGGGCAAAGGACATGAACAGAAACTTTTCCAAAGAAGACAGAAAAATGGCCAGCAAACATATAAAAAACTGCTCAACTTCTCTAATCATCAGGGAAATGCAAATCAAAACCACAATGAGATATCACTTAACTCCAGTGAGATTGGCTCATATCAAAAAATCCCCAAACAACAAATGTTGGCAGGGATGTGGACAGATAGGAACACTCATACACTGCTGGTGGGACTGCAAATTAGTACAACCTCTATGGAAAGTAATATGGAGATACCTCAAAGAATTAAAAGTAGAATTACCATTTGACCCAGCAATCCCACTACCGGCTATTTACCCAAAGGAAAAAAAAGACATCTTATAATAAAGCCATCTGGTCACGAATGTTTATAGCAGCACGATTCACAATTGCAAAGATGTGGAAACAACCCAGGTGCCCATCAATACACGAGTGGATTAATAAAATGTGGTATATGTATACCATGGAGTATTACTCAGCAATAAGGAACAACAGTGAATTAACACATCTGGTATTATCCTGGTTGGAGCTAGAACCCATTCTTCGAAGGGAAGTGTCACAGGAATGGAAAAACAAGCACCACTGGTACTCACCATCAAATTGGTACTAACTGATCAACACCTACATCACACAGGGCAATAATATTCATCAGGGGGTGGGCAGGCGGGAGAGGGGTGGAGGGGATGGGAAAAACTCTCACTGAATGGATGCGGGGAGCACCGTTTGGGGGATGACCACGATTGTAGCTCTGACACGTGCAGTGCATGGGCAATATATATAGACAAAGTGTTGTACCCCCATAATATTCTGAAATTAAAAAAAAAAGTGTTCCTTTATGTGACTTCTTTTACTAAATGGAAGCATTTCAGAAGGCACATGCTTGCACAGTGGTATGGAGTGACTGGTGGGCAGGCATATCTCTTCACCTGGATATGGCTTTGAGGGGAAAGTGAGAGACAGAAAGCACATGCTCTTTCCCTACCCAGAGTTAAACTGACCTGTCAACAAATTAACATCTAGTTGTTTTCTTTCAATGAATGGAAATGTTTGCCCACCAGACTATCTATCCTTTCTCACCTAACCCACTTGCTGTGAAAAAAAGTTTCTTCTCTTGTTAGAGGCTTCTAAGACCTATCAGCATATATACATTTCAAACACAAATGCCAGCACACTGCCGAAAAAGTGCCTTTCTATGTGACTTCTTTTATTAAATGGAAGCATTTGAGGAGAAACGCACTTGCCCAATGGGAAGAAACCAGTGGTGGGGCAAGCATTTCTCTTTTCCTGGCCATAGCTCTGAGGGGTAGGGGAGAGATAAAAAGAACATGCTGCTTCCCTAAGTAGAGGTAAGCAAACCCATAAACAAATGAACATCTAGCTGCTTTCTTTCAGTGAATAAAAGTGTTTGAATATGAAACCTCTTTCCTCTCTCACCTTACAAGCTAGCTGTGAAAACACATTCATCTCCTCTTAGAGGCTTCTAAGGTGAGCAACAACTTATTTGGTTCTGAAACACAAATGCCAGCATAGTTTCAAAAAGCTGTATTTCTTTGTGACTTATTTTACTACATGGAAGCATGTGCGAAGACACTGGCTTGCCCAAGGAGAAGGAAAGGGTAGCTGGGCAAGCATTTCTCTTTGAGTGGTCATGGCTCTGAGGGGCATGAGAGAGACAGAAATCATATGCTGCTTCCCAATGCAGAAATAAGCAAGCCTGTCAATAAAGTAACATCTAGGTGCTCTCATTCAGAGAATGGAAGTATTTGCACATGAAATATCTTTCCTTTCTTACCTAACCCATTTCCTGTGAAAACATGTCTCTTTTCCACTTACAGACTTCTAAGGCCTAGCGACTTATCTGGTACTGAAACACAAATGCCAGCACACATCTGGATAGGTGCATCTCTGTGACATTTTTTACTAAATGGAAGCAAATGAGGAGACACTTGGTTGCCCAGGGGAAAGGAACATCTGGTGGGTCAAGCATTTCTCTTTTCCTGGCCATTGCTCTGAGGTCAGATGCGAGAGAGAAAGCACATGCTGCTTCAATATGCAGAGTTAAGCAAACCTATAAACAAATGAACATCTAGCTGCTCTCTTTCACTGAATGGAAGGGTTTACACATGAAACATCTTTCCCTTCTCACCTAATTTGCTTGATGTGAAAACACAATTCTTCTCTTAGAGGCTTCTAAGGCCTAGCAGCATATATGGCTGTGAAACACAAATGACAGCACACTTCCAAAAATTTGCATCTCTATGTGACTTATTTCACTAAATGGAACCATTTGAGAAGACAACCACTTGCCCAGTGGAAGGAAATGCTGCTGGGCAAGCACTTCTATTTGCCTGGCCATGGCTCTGAGAGGCAGGTGAGAGAGATAAAGCACATGCTGCATCCCTAAGCAGAGTTTAGCAAACCTGTCAGCAACTGAACAGCTAGCTGCTTTCATTCTGTGAACAGAAGTGTTTGCATATGAAACATCTTTCCCTTCTCACCTAAGCTGCTTGCTGTGAAAACATGTTTCTTCCACACTTAGAGGCTTCTAAGGCCTAGCAGCTTATCAGGCTGTGAAACACGAATGCCAGCACACTTCCAAAAAAGTGCATATCTATGTGACTTCTTTTACTAAATTCAGAAGTGTGCATTTGAGAGTCACTTGCCAAGTGGGAGGGAACCGCTGGCAGGTCAAGCATTTCTTTCTCCCAGACCATGGCTCTGAGAGGCAGATGAGAGAGAGAAAGCACATGCTTCTTCCCTACACTAAGTTAAGCAAAGCTGTCACCAAATGAACACCTAGCTGCTTTCTTTCAGTGAACAGAAATGTTTGCACATGGAACATCTTTTCTTGCTCACCTAACCCACTTGCTGTGAAAAGACATACCTTCTCTTCTTTGAAGCTTGTAAGGCCTATCATTGAATCTGGTTCTGAAACACAAATGCCAGCACACTTCAGAAAAAGTGCATCTCTGTGTGACTTCTTTACCAAATGGAAGCATTTGAGAAGACACTTTCTTGCCCGGTGTGAAGGATCTGATGGTGGGGCAAGCATTTCTCTCTCTGTCTGTGGTTCTGAGGGGCAAGTAAGAGGGGGAAACCAAATGCTGCATCCCTAGGCAGAGATAAGCAAACTTGTCAACAAATGAACATCTAGCTGTTTTCTTTCAGTGAAGTGAATTGTTTGCACATGAAACATATTTCCCTTTTCAACTAACCCACTTGCTGTGAAAGCAGGTTTCTTCTCCTCTGTGAGGCTTCTAAGGCCTAGCATTGTATCTGGCTCTGAAACACAAATGTCAGCACACTTCTGGAGGGTTGAATTTCTATGTGAGTTCTTTTACTAAATGGAAGCATTTGAGAAGACACTTGCTTGTGCAGTGGGAAAGAAACACTAGCTGGGAAAAAAATTTCTCTTTGCCAGGCCATGGCTCTAAATGGAAGGTGAGAGACAAAAAGGACATGCTGCTTTCCTATGCAAAGGTAAGCAAATCTGTCAACAAATGAACATCTAGCTGCTTTCTTTCAGTGAATAAAAGTGTTTTCATGTGAAATACCTCTCCCTTCTCAACTAACTCACTTGCTGTGAAAACCTGTTTCTTCTCTTCTTATGGGCTTGTAAGGCCTAGTAGTTTATCTGGCTCTGAAATAAAATGCCAGAATGCTTCCAAAATTTGCACCTCTATGTGACTTCTTTTACCAAAAGGAAGCATTTCAGAAGACACTCGCTTGCCTAGTGGTAAAGAAATGCTGGCTAGGCAAGAATTTCTCTTAGCCTGGATGTGGGTCTAAGGGGCAGGTGAGACAAAGAAAACACGTTCTGATTCCTTGTGCATAGGTAAGCAAAACTGTCAACAAAGGAACAGTGAACTGCTTTTTTTCAGTGAATAAAAGTGTTTTCACATGAAACATCTTTACTCCTCACCTAACCCACTTGCTTCAAAGACACATTTTTTCTCCTATTAGAGGCTTCTAAGTCCTAGCAGCATTATCTGGCTCTGAAACACAAATGCCAACACACTTCTGAAAACATTCATCTCTATGTGACTTCCTTACTATATGGAAGCATTTGAGAAGACACTTGCTTTCCCAAAGGGAAGGAAAATCTGACTAGGCAAGCATTTCCCTTTGCCTGTCCATGGCTCTGAGGACAGGTGAGAGAGAGAAAACACATGCTGCATCCCTACCCATAGGTGAGCAAATCTGTCAATAAATGAACATCTATCTGCTTTTTTTCAATAAATAAAAAATGTTTGCACATGAAATATATTTCCCTTCTCACCTAGCCTGCTTGCTGTGAATACATGTTTCTTCCCTTCTTAGAGGCTTCTAAGGACTATCAGCATATCTGGCTCTGAAACGCAAATGCCAGCACACTTCTGAAAAGGTGCATCTCTATGTGACTACATTTATTAATGAAATAATTTGAGAAGACACTCATTTGATGAGTGGAAATGAACCACTAGCTGGGCAAGAATTTCTCTTTGCCTGGCCATAGCTCTGATAGGCATGTGTGAGAGAGAAAGAACATGCTTCTTCCCTAGCCATAGGTAAGCAAACCTGTCAACAAATGAACATGTAGCTGGGTTTTTTTCAACAAATAAAAGTGTTTACACATGAACCAACTTTCTCTTCTCACGAAACCCATTGATGTGAAAACACGTTTCTTCTCCACTTAGAGGCTTCTAAGGCCTAGTAGCGTATCTGGCTCTGAAACAAAAATTCCAGCACACTTCTGAAAAGGTGCATCTCTTTCTGACTTCATTTAATAAATCACAGAATTTGAAAAGACACTCACTTGCCCAGTGGGAAGGAAATGATGGTGGGCAAGAGTTACTTTTTACCTGGTTGTGGCTCTGAGGGGCAGGGAAGAAAGAGAAATCCCATACTTTTTCCCTATGCAGAGTTATCAAACCTGTCAACAAATGAACACCTAGCTGCTTTCTTTCAATGAATGAAAGTGTTTGAACATGAAATATTTTCATATTCTCACCTAACCCACTTGCTGTGAAAACACGTCTCTTCTTCTCTTAGAGGCTTCTAAGGCCTAGCAGCATATCTGGCTCTGAAACACAAATGTCAGGATATTCTGAAAAGGGACATAACTATGTGACTCCTTTTACTAAATGGAAGCATTTGAGAGGACACTCACTTGCCCAGTGAAAAGGAAACTCTGGCTGGGCAAGCATTTCTCTTACCTGGCCATGGCTCTGAGGGGCAGGTGAGAGAGAAAACACATGCTGCATCCATATGCATAGTTAAGTAAACCTGTCAACAAACAAACATCTAGCTACTTTTTTCAGTGAATGGAATTGTTTGCACATGAAACATCTTTCCCTTCTCACCCAACCCACTTGCCGTGAAAACATGTTTCTTCTCCTCTTGGAAGTTTCTAAGGCCTAGCAGTGTATTTGACTCTGAAACACAAATGTCAGCACACTTACAAAAAGGTCCATCTTCACGTGACTTCTTTTACTAAATGGAAGCATTTGAGAAGACATTCTCTTTCCAAGTGGTAATGAAACACTGGTGGGCAAGAATTTCTCTTTGCCTGGCCATGGCTATGATGGGCAGGTGAGAGAGAGAAAGGCCAAACATCTTCCCTACACAGAGTAATGCAAACCTATCAACAAATGGACATCTAGTTGCTTTCTTTCAGTGAATTGAAGTGGTTGACCCGAAACATCTTTTCCTAGTCCCCTAACCTGCTTGCTGCAAAAACACGTAACTTCTCTTCTTAGAGGTTGCTAAGGTCTAGCAGCATATCTGGCTCTGAAACACAAATGCTAGCACACATCAGAAATGGTGCATCTCTATGTGACTTCTTTTACTAAATGGAATTAGTTGAGGAGAAACTCGCTTACCAGTGGGAAGGAACTGCTGGCAGGGCAAGCATTTCTCTTAGCCTGGTCATAGCTCTAAATGGCAGAGGGAGAGAGAAACCACTTGCTTCTTCCCTATGCAGAGCAAAACAAACCTGCCAACAATGAACATCTAGCTGCTTTCTTTCAGTGAATGGAAGTGTTCGAACATGAAACATCTTTCCCTTCTTACATAAGCCACTTGCTGCAAAAACACATTTCTTCTTCTCTAAGAAGCTTCAAAGGCTTAGTAGCATGTCAGATTCTGAAACATAAATGACAGCACACTTCAGAAAATGTGCATGTCTCTCTGACATCTTTTACCAAATGGAAGCAGTTGAGAAGAAACTCACTTGCCCAGTGGGAAGGAACTGCTAATGGGGAAAGCATTACTCGTTGCTTGGCTGTGGCTGTGAGGGGCACATGAGAGAGAGAAACCACATTCTGCTCTCCTACACAGAGTTAAGGAAATGTGTCAACAAATGAACATCTTGCTGCTTTCTTTTTGTGAATTAAAATGCTTGCTCATGAAACATCTTTCCCTTATCACCTAAAACACTTGTGGCAAAAACATGTTTTTTCCTCCTCTTAGAGGCAGCTAAGGCCTAGAAGCATATATGGCTCAGAAACACAAATGGCAGGACACATCAGAGAAGGTGCATCTCTGCATTTAGTGAGAATTCTTTCACTAAATGGAAGCATTTGAGAAGGCACTCGCTTGCCCAGAGGCAAGGAACGGCTGGTAGTACAAGCATTACTCTTTGCCTGGCCGAGGCTCTGAGGGGCAGGGAAGAGAGATAAAGCACATGCTCCTTCCTTATGCAGAGTAAAGCAAATCTGTTGACAAACAGTCTTCTAGCTGCTTTCTTTCAGTGAATGGAAGTGTGTGAAGACGAAACATCTTTCCATTCTCACTTAACCTTCTTTTTCTGAAAACATGTTTCTTCTGCTCCTGGAGGCTTCCAAAGTCTAGCATCCTATCAGGCTGTGAAAGACAAATGCTAGCTCAATTACAAAAAGGTGCATCTCCATGTGACTTATTTTACCAAATGCAAGCATTTGAGAAGACACTCACTTTCCGAATGGGGAGAAAACAGACTGGGAAAGCATTTCTCTTTGCTAAAAACAAAAAGTGGGTTAAGTGAGAATAGGAAGATGTTTCATATGAAAACACTTCTATTCACTGATAGAAAGCCACTGGAGGTTCATTTGTATACAGATTTGGTTATCTCTGTGTATGAAAGCGGTATATAGAGTTTTTTCTCACATACTTCCATTAGTAAAAGGAGAAACATAGAGATGCATCTTTCAGGAAGTGTACTTGTATTTGGCTTGTAGAACCAGTTTCTCGCCTAGTACTTATAATCTTCTAAGCAGAGAAGAAAGTAGTTTTTGTAGCAAGTAGGTTAAGTGAGAATATAAAGATGTTTCATATGAAATCACTTCTATTCACTGAAAGAAATCATCTAGATGTTTACTTGTGTACAGGTATGCTTAACTCTGTGTATAGAAGCATTATATTCTGTTTGTTCTCACATGCTTCTATTTAGAAAAGAAGACACAGAGAGATGCTTATAGTAGGAAGTGTGCACACCTTTTCATTGTAGAATCATATACTCTGCTAGGTGTGATATGCTTCTAAATGGAGAAGAAAGGCTTTTTCGCAAGAAACATGTTAAGTGAGAATATAAAGCATTTTCATATAAAAACACTTCCATTCTCTGAAAGAAAGCAGCTAGATGTTTATTTGTGTACATTTATGCTTAACTCTGTGTATGGAAGCAGTATATTCTGTTTGTTCTCACATGCTTCTCAGTAGAAAAGAGTCACATAGAGATTCTTCTTTTAGGTAGTGTGCCTGCCTATTTGTTTTAAAATCAAATACTCTGCTAGGCTTGATATTCTTCCAAAAAGGATAAGAAATAATTTTTTGCAGGAAGCAGGTGAGGTGAGTATATAACATTTTTTCATATGAAAACAGTTCCATACACTGAAAGAAAGCAGCTGGATGTTCACTTATGTACAGGTTTACTTAACTCTGTGCATGGAAGCAGTATATACAGTTTGTTCTCCCATGATTCCTTTTGTAAAAGAAGTCCCCTAGTGATGACTCTTTTAGGAATTGTACTTGCACTTGCTTTTTTGAACCAAAGTCTCTTCTATTACTTATAATGTTGTAAGCAGAGAAGAAAGCCATTTTCATAGCAAGTGGGTTTATTGAGAATATAAAGACGTCTCATATGAAAACAATCTATTCACTGAAAAAAAGTAGCTACATGTATATTTCTGTACAGCTATGCTTAACACTGTGTATGGAAGCCATATATTCTTTGTTCCCACATGCTTCTACAGAGAAAAGAAATTACATATAGATGCTTCCTTCAGGAAGTTTGCATGCCTTTTTTTTGTAGAATCAATAACTCTTCAAGTCATGACATGCTTCTAAAAAGAGTAGAATGGCTTTTTTGTAGAGAGCAGGTTAAAAGAGAACATAAACCTTTCTCGCATGAACACACCTCCATCGACTGAAGGAAAGCAGCTAGATGATCACTTGTGTATAGGTTTCCTTAACTTTTATATGGAAACAGTATATAGAGTTTCTTCTCACATGCTTCCACTTGTAAAAGTAGTCACATAGAGATGCTTCTTTTAGGAAGTGTACTTTCATTTGGGTTTTAGAATCAGATTCCTGCTAGTACTTATAAGTTTCTAAGTGGAGAAGAAACGTGTTTCCGTTGCAAGAGGGTTAAGTGAGAATATAAGGATGTTTCATATGAAAACACTTCTATTAACTAAAAGAAAGAAGCTAGATATTTATTGGTGTACATGTATGTTTAACACTGTGTATGGAAAAAGTATATTCTGTTTGCTCTCACATGCTTCTATTTACAAAAGGAATCTCATATAGATGCTTCTTTTAGGAATTGTACATGCCTTTTTGTTGTACACAAAGTCTACTGCTATGCAGGATATGCTTCTAAAGAGGATACGAAAGGCTTTGATTTCAGGTAGTGGGTTAGGTGAGAAGATAACACATTTTCATATGAAAACACTTCCAGTAACTGAAAGAAAGCAGATGGATGTTCATTTGTGTACAGGTTTTCTTAACTCTATGTACAGAAAGAGTTTATACAGTTTGTTTTAACATGCTTCCATTAATAAAAGAATTCTTGTAGAGATGACTCTTAGGACATGTACTTCCATTTGCTTTTTAGAACAAGATTCTCTCCTAGCTTTTATAATCTTCTTAGCAGAGAAAAAGGCATTTTCGTAGCAAGCTTAAGTGAGATACAAAGATGTCTAATATGATAACACTTCTATTCACTGAAAGAAAGCAGCTAGATGTTTATTTGTGTATAGGTATGCATATCTCTGTGCATGGAAGCAGTATATTCTGTTTGTTCCCTCATGCTTATATTTAGAAAGGGGTCACATAGGGATACTTCTTTTAGGAGATGTATGTGCGGTTTTTTTTGTTTTTTTTTTTTGTAGAATCGAGTACTCTACAACATGTGATATGATTCTAAGGGAAGAAGAAAGGCTTTCTTTGCAGGAAGTGGGTTAAGTGAGAATATAAAGCTTTTTCATATGAAAATAGATCCATTCACTGAAAGAAAGCGGATAGATGTCATTTCTGTAAAGGTATGCTTAACTCTGCTGTGGAAACAGTATATTCTGTTTTTACTCACATGATCCTATTTAGAAAGGAAGTCACCAAGAGATGCTTCTCCTAGGAAGTAGGTGTGCATTCTTTATTGTAGAATCAGGTACTCTGCTAGGGGTTATATGCTTCTAAATAAAGAAGAATTTCTACCTCACATGAAGTGGGTTAAGTGAGAATGTAAAGTTTTTTTCCTCTTAACACACTTCAATTCACTAAAATAAAACCAGCAAGATGATCACTTGTGTACAGGTTTGCTTAACTCTGTGTATGGAAGAAGTGCATTATTTTTGTTCTCACATGCTTCTCTTTGACAAGAAGGCACATGGAGATGTTAAGTTTAGGAAGTGTGCATACCTTAATTTTTTATTTTTTTATTTCATAATATTATGGGGATACAACAATTTGATTATATATATTGCCTATGAACTGCCCCAGTCAGAGCTACAATCGTGAACATCCCCCATACTGTGTGTCCCGCATCCATTAGGTGAGAGTTTTCCCATCCCCTCCACCCCCTGACCTGCCCATGCCCTGAAGAATATTATTTCCATGTGTGACATAAGTATTGATCAGTTAGTTCCAATTTGATAGTGAGTACCAGTCGTGCTTGTTTTTCCATTCTTGGGCTACTTCACTTCAAAGAATGGGCTCTAGCTCCACCCAGGATAATACCAAATATGTTAATTCACCATTGTTTTTTATTACTGAGTAATACTCCATGGTATACATATACCACATATTATTGATCCACTACTGTATTGATGGGCACCTGGGTTGTTTCCACATATTTGCAATTGTGAATTGTGCTGCTATAAACAATTGAGTGAAGATGTCTTTATTACAGAATGTCTTTTTTTTTTTCCTTTGGGTAAATACCCAGTAGGGGGATTTCTGGATATATTGGTAGTTCTACTTTTAGTTCTTGGAGATATCTCCATATTACTTTCCATAGAGGTTGTACTAATTTGCAGTCCCACCAGCAGTGTATGAGTGTTCCTATCTCTCTGCATCCATGCCAACATTTGTTATTTTGGACTTTTTCATATAAGCCAATCTCACTGGAGATAAGTGATATATCGTTGTGGTTTTGATTTTCATTTCTGTGATGATTACAGAACTTGAGCAATTTTTTAAATGTTTGCTGGCCCTTATTCTGTCTTCTTTTAAACAGTTCCTGTTCATGTCCTTTGCCCACTTTTTAATGGGGTTGTTTTAATTTTCTTGTTGATTTTCATAAGTTCTGTATAGATTCTGGTTATCAGCCCTTTATCAGATGTGTAGCTTACAAATATTTTCTCCCACTCTGTATGTTGTCTGTTCACTCTAATGATAGTTTCCTTGGCCGTGCAGAGGCTTTGTAATTTGATCAGTTCCCATTTATTTATTTTTGTTGCTACTTTGGGGTATTCACCATAAATTCTTTGTTTTGGGGGTCTTCTTCATAAATTCTCTGCCTAGACCAATGTCTATAAGAGTTTTTCCAAGGTTTTTTTCTAGAATTCTTGTGGTCTCAAATCTTAGGTTTAAGACTGTTGTCCATCATGAGTTGATTTTTGTGAGAGGTAAGAGGTGTAGATCTAGTTTCAGTCTTCTACATGTGGCTATCCACTTTTGCCAGCACCATTTATTTAATGGGGATTCCTTTCTCCAGTGTATGTTTTTGTCTTCTTCATCACAGATCAGATGACAGTAAGATGATGGTTTTATATTTGGGTTCTGAGTCTTGGTCCATTGGTCTATGTCTCTGTTCTTATGCCAGTACCATGCTGTTTTGGTTACTATAGTCTTGTAGTATAGTTTGAGGTCTGGTAGATTGATCCCAATTTGATCCCAATTTGTTCTTTTTGCTTAAGATTTCTTTGGATAGATGGGGTTTTCTCTGGTTTCACATGAAGTGTAGAATTACTTTTTATAGATATGCAAAAGATGATGTTGGTATTTTGACAGGGACTGAATTGATTTTGTAAATCACTTTAGGTAGTATAGACATTTTAACAATGTCGATTCTACTGATTTAAGAGAATGGTAGGGGTTTCCATCTGTTTACATCCCTGCAATTTCTTTTCTCAGTGTTTCGTAGTTCTCTCTACATGGGCCTCTCACCTCTTTAGTCACACATGTTTCTAAATGTTTAATTTTCTTGGGTGCTATTGTGAAAGTATTGCATCTTTGAATTGTTTCTTGGCTTAACTGTTATTGGCATATATGAAGGCTACTGATTTGTGTGCATTAATTCTATATCCTGAGACTTTGCTGAATTCATTTATCAATTCCAGGAATCTCCTTATTGAATCTTTGGGGTTTTCTAGATATAATATCATATTGTCCATGAAGAGTGAAAGTTTGATCTCTGCTGCCCCCATTTGGACACCCCTGATTCCTCTCTCTTATCTCATTGCTCTGGCAAGGACTTCCACCACTATGTTGAATAGAAGTAGAGATAGTGGGCAACCTTTTCTCATTCCAGCTTTAAGGGGGAATGCTTTCAAATTTTCCCCATTAAGTATGACATTGGCTGTGGTTTTATTGTATATGGCTTTAATAATTTTGAGGTACGAGCCATCTATGCTTATATTGTAAAGAGTTCTTATCATAAAAGTGTGCTGAGTTTTGTCAAATTCCTTTTCTGCATCGATTGAAAGGATCATATAATCTTTGTTCTTGCTTTTATTTATATGGTGAATTACATTTATAGATTTGCATATGTTGAACCATCCCTGCATCTCAGCGATGAAGCCCACCTGATTGTGATGAATTATTTTTGATGTAAATTTGAATTCAGTTTGCTAGGATTTTATAGAGATATTTTGAATCTATATTCATAATGGATATTGGTCTGTAGTTTTCTTTTCTTGTTGTATCCTATCCAGGCTTTGATATCAAGGTATATTGGCTTCGTAGAATGAGTTTGGGAGGGTTCCATCCTCTTCAAAGTTTTTGAATAATTTGTCCAGTATAGGCACCAGTTCTTCTTTGTAGGTTTGTAGAATTCAGGTGTGAACCCATCTGGTCCAGGACTTTTTTTTGCTGGAAGACTTTTTTATTACTGCTTCAATTTCAGTGCTTGATGTTGGTCTGCTTAGGAATTCTATTTCTTCATGATTGAACCTAGGGAGTTAGTGTGTTTCTAAGAATTTGTCCATTTCCCCCACATTTTTGGGTTTTTGGGCGTACAGATTATTGTAGTATTCGAAGATAAGGTTTTGTTTTTCTCTGACATCAGTTGTGACCTCTCCTGTTTCATTTCTAATTGAGCGATTACAGTCCTTTCCTTTCTGCTTCTGGTCAACTTGGCAAGTGGCCTATTTTGTTTATCTTTTCAAAGAAACAACTTTTTGTTTCATTAATCTTCTGTATTGTTTTTTTGTTCTCAATTTCATTTAATTCTGCTCTGATCTTAGTTATTTCTTTTCTTTTGCTGGGTTTAGGATTGGTGTGCTCTTCCGTTTCCATTTATTTGAGATGATTCATTAGTTTACTGATTTTTGAATTTTCTGTCTTTTGTATGTGGGCATTTAATGCAATAAGTTTTCTTCTCAGGACTGATTTTGCTGTATGCCACAGATTTTGATAATTTGTGTCCCCATTATCATTTAGTTCGATGAATCTTTTGATTTCCATCTGAATCTTCTCTTTGACCCTATAGTCATTCAACAACAGACTGTTTAATCTCCATGTTTATGGAAAGAGATGTGTGTTTCTGTTGGAATTCATTTCTAATTTTATTCTACTGTGATCTGAAAAGATGCATGGTATGATTTCTATTTTTTCCAATTTGTTGAGATTTGTTTTGTGGTGTAGGATGTGATCGATTTTAAAGAAAGTTCCATGAGCTGATGAGAAGAAACGTATAGTCAGTGTTATTTGGGTGGAGTGTTATATAGACGTCTGTTAGGTAGGCCTAAAAGTTCTAGAGTCCTGTTTAGGTCCTTTGTTTCTTTGCTTATTTTCTGTTTGGAGGATCTGTCCAGTTGTGTCAGTGGGGTGTTGACATCCCTGGCTATTATGGCACTGCTACTTATTATGTTGTATAGATCAAGTAGTATTTGCTTTATCTATCTTGGTGCCCCTGTGTTGGGTACATAAATATTTAGGATTGTTAATTCTTCTTGTAAGATTTTTCCCTTCACCGCTACATAGTGACCATCTTTGTCTTTCTTTACTTTTGTTGCTTTAAAGTTTATAATATCTGATATAAGAGTGGCTTCTCCAGACTTCTTTTGGTTTCCATTTGCCTGGAAGATTGTATGCCATCCTTTCACCTTGAGTCTGAATGGTCCTTGTGTGTAAGGTGCGTTTCCTAGAGACAGCAGACACTTGGATTGTATTTCTTAATCCATTCGGCCAGCCTATGTCTCTTCAATGGGCAGTTCGTGCCATTCACATTTATTGAGAAAATTGATATTTGTGGTGGATTTCTGTTTATCCTTTTGGGTAGAACTTTGCTTGTTTCACCTCTTGAGCCATTGTGAAATCTTGGTTCTGAGGTTTTAGCTTTTGGTAGTTTTACACTGGTAGGTGTCTGTTGTACTGGTTAGTGTACAATGCAGGTCTAAGCACTTTTTGCATGGCCAGTCTGGTCTTTGTAAATTCTATTAGTGATTTTTTGTCTGGAAATATCTTTATTACTCCCTCATATAAGAAGCTTAGTTTTGCAAGATAAAGAATTCTGAGTTGGCCATTATTTTGTTTTAGAAAACAGAGGATGTGTCCCCAGCACTTTCTGGCTTGTATGGTTTCAGCTGAGAAATCTGCAGTTTATCTGACAGGTTTCCCTGTGTAGGTTACCTGCTGTTTTCTTCTTACTGCTTGAAGGAGTGCCTCTTTCGTGTTTACTTTGGGCAGCCTAATAATTGTGTGGCGTGGTGAATGTCTTTTCACGTTGAATCACCCAGGAGTCCTCTGTGCTTCTTGCACTGGATATCGGTATTTCTGGTTAGGCCATGGAAATTTTTGTCTATTATTCCATCAAATAGATTTTCCAGCCCATGCAAATGTTCTTCCTCACCCTCAGGGATGCCTAAGATTCTTATGTTTGGACTCTTTACATAATCCCACATTCCTTGTATGCTTTGTTCATGCCTCTTTTTTTTTTTGTGTTCTTTCTCTTTGACTGATTTATTTAGCACATAGGAGTTATCTTCCAGCTCTGAGATCTTTCTTCTGCGTGATCCAGCCTATTTTAAGGCTTTCCACTGTGTTTTGTAGAACCTTGAATGCCTCTCTTATTTCTAGAATTTCTATTTTATTTTTCTACAATACTTCTATTCTTTAGAAAAATTTTCATTCATTTCTTGTATTTTTCTTGTGGCTTCTTTGTTCTGTGTTCAATTTTCTCTTGAATTTCATTGAGCTTCCTTATAATCCAAAAATTAAATTCTTCTCATGTTATTCACCCATTTCATTTAAGTTGGTATCCGATGCTGAGGAACTAATGATTTCTTTTGGGGGTGACTTTTCACTGTGATTGTTCATGGTTCCTGTGTTTCTTCACAGATTCCTTCTCATCTGGCCTCTTGGTCGAGAGCTAGGGGTCTTAGGGCTCGTTTATGGCCCTGTCTCCAGGAACCCGAAGATCATTCCTTGGCAGAGCCAGGGAGAGGAGTACTGGTCTTTATTGCCTTAGGTGTATTTTAGCAAGTTTGGTGGACCTCATGTTTTACCTCTGACCTGTTGTCCTCACCTGTTCCTGGTGGAGTGTAGTGAGTTTGTTCTCCCAACTTGAGCTCCAAGATGGTGCATTGTAGTTGAATATATGAATCCACTGGTCTTTTTTAGCATAGATGGTAGACAATAGGTTTTTTTTATTTTTTACTTTTATTTTTGTCAGATTTATTTTATTTTCAGAATATTATGGGGGTACAACCCTTTGGCTATATATATTGCCCATGCACTGCCCGTGTCAGAGCTACAATTGTGGTCATCCTGCAAACAGAGCTCCCCGCATCCATTCAGTGAGAGTTTTTCACATCCCCTCCACCCCCCTCCCACCTGCCCGCCCCCTGATGAATGTTAATGCCCTGTGTGATGTAAGTGTTGATCAGTTAGTACCAATTTGATGGTGAGTACAAGTGGTGCTTCTTTTTCCATTCCTGTGACACTTCACTTCGAAGGATGGGTTCTAGCTCCAACCAGGATAATACCAGATGTGTTAATTCACTATTGCTCCTTATTGCTGAGTAATACTCCATGGTATACATATACCACATTTTATTAATCCACTCGTGTATTGATAGGCACCTGGGTTGTTTCCACATCTTTGCAATTGTGAATTGTGCTGATATAAACATTCATAAGCAGATGTCTTTATTATAGAATGTCTTTTTTTCCTTTGGGTAAATACCCAGTAGTGGGATTGCTGGGTCAAATGGTAATTCTACTTTTAATTCTTTGAGGTATCTCCATATTCTTTTCCATAGAGGTTGTACTAATTTGCAGTCCCACCAGCAGTGTATGAGTGTTCCTATCTGTCCATATCCCTGCCAACATTTGTTGTTTGGGGATTTTTTGATATGAGCCAATCTCACTGGAGTTAAGTGATATCTCATTGTGCTTTTGATTTGCATTTCCCTGATGATTAGAGAAGTTGAACAATTTTTTATATGTTTGCTGGCCATTATTTTGTCTTCTTTTAAAAGGTTTCTGTTCATGTCCTTTGCCCATTTTTAATAAGGTTGTTTGATTTTTTCTTGTTGATTTTCCTAAGTTCTGTATAGATTCTGGTTATCAGCCCTTTATCAGAGGTGTAGCATGCAAATATTTTCTCCCATTCTGTAGGTTGTCTGTTCACTCTAGTGATAGTTTCCTTGGCTGTGCAGACGCTTTTTAATTTCATCAGGTCCCATGTATTTATTTTTGTTTCTGCTGTGATTGCTTTGGGGATCTTATTCATAAATTATTAGCCTAGGCCAATGTCCATAAGAGTTATCCCAACGTTTTCTTCGAGAGTTCTTATGGTTTCTTGTCTTAGGTTTAGATCTGTTATCCATTGTGAATTGATTTTTGTGAGAGGTGAGAGGTGTGGGTCCACTTTCAATCTTCTACATATGGCCATCCAGTTTTCCTGGCACCATTATTGAATAGGGAATCTTTTCCCCAGTGTACGTTTTTCTGGAATTTGTCAAAGATCAGGTGACTGTATGAGGTTGGTTTTATATTTGGGTTCTCAGTCCTGTTCTGTCGTCTTCGTCTCTATTTTTGTGCCAATACAATGCTGTTTTGGTTACTATAGCCTTGTAGTATAGTTGAAGTCGTATAGATGCTCCAATTGTCTTTTGCTTAAGATTGCTTTGGCTACATGGGGTCTTCTCTGGTTCCACACGAAGCATAGAATTATTTTTTCTAGATCGGCAAAAAATGATGTTGGTATTTTGATAGGGACTGCATTGATTCTGTAAATCACTTTAGGTGGCATAGCCATTTTTACTATGTTGATTCTGCCTATCCAAGAGCATGGTAGGGTTTCCATCTGTTTACATCCTCTTCAATTTCTTTTCTCAGTGTTTCATAATTCTCTCTATATAGGTCTTTGACCTCCTTAGTTAGATATGTTCCAAAATATTTAATTTTCTTTGGTGCTATTGTGAAAGGTATTGCATCTTTAATTTGTTTCTCGGCTTGATTGTTATTAGCATATATGAAGGCTATGGATTTCTGTGTATTAATTTTGTATCCCGAGACTTTGCTGAATTCATTTATCAATTCCACAAATCTCTTGGTTGAATTTTTGGGGTTTTCTATGTGTAATATCATATCGTCTGTGAATAGTGAAAGTTTGACCTCTTCTGCCCCCATCTGGACGTCCCTGATTCCTCTGTCTTTTTTGATTGCTCTGGTCAGGACTTCCAGCACTATGTTGAATAGAAGTGGAGATAGTGGGAAAGTGGCATCCTTGTTTAGTTCCTGCTTTAAGGGGGAATGGTTTCAATTTTTCCCCAGTCAGTATGATATTGGCTGTGGGTTTATGGTATATGGCTTTAATAGTTTCAAGGTATGAGACATCTATGCCTATATTGTTAAGAGTTCTTATCATAAAAGGATGCTGGATTTTGTCAAAAGCCTTTTCTGCATCTATTGAAAGGGTCATATAATCTTTGTTCTTGTTTTTATTTATCTGGTGAATTACATTTATAGATTTGCATATGTTGAACCATCCCTGCATCTCGGGAATGAAGCCCACCTGATCGTGATGAATTATTTTTTTGATGTACATTTGAATTCGGTTTGCAAGGATTTATTGAGAATTTTTGCATCTATATTCATAAGGGATATTGGTCTGTAATTTTTTTTTTCTTGTTGTGTCCTTTCCTGGCTTTGGTATCAAGGTGATATCGGCTTTGTAGAATGAGTTTGGGAGGATTTGATCCTTCTGGATATTTTCAAATCGTTTCTGCAGCATAAGCAACAGTTCGTCTTTGTAGGCTTGGTAGAATTCAGATGTGAACCCATCTGGTCCAGGACTTTTTTTTGTTGGAAGATTTTTTTATTACTGCTTCAATTTCAGTGCTTGATATTGGGCTGTTTAGAAATTCTCTTTCTTCTTGGTTGAGCTTAGGGAGGTAGTATGTTTCTGAGAATTTGTCCATTTCCTCCATTTTTCGTGTTGTGGGAATAGAGATTTTTGTAGTATTCGAAGATGAAGTTTTGTATTTCCATGATATCAGTTGTGACCTCTCCTTTTTCATTTCTAATTGAGCTTATTAGAGTCCTTTCCTTTCCGCTTCTGGTCAACCTGGCAAGTGGCCTGTCTATTTTGTTTGTCTTTTCAAAGAACCAACTTTTCATTTTATTAATCTTCTGTATTGTTTTTTTGTTCTCAATTTCATTTAATTCTGCTCTGATCTTGGTTATTTCTTTTCTTCTGCTGGCTTTAGTGTTGCTTTGCTTTTCCTTTTTAATTTCCTTAAGAAGATTCATTAGTTTACTGATTTGTGACTTTTCTGTCTTTTGGTTGTGGGCATTTAGGTGATAAGTTTTCCTCTGAGGACTGCTTTTGCTGTATCCCACAGATTTTTATAGCTTGTGTCCCTTTTATCTTTTAGTTCGAAGAATCTTTTGATTTCCATTTGAATCTCCTCCTTGACCCAATAGTCATTCATGAACAGATTGTTTATTTTCCATGTTTTTGGATGAAGATGTACCATTCTTTTGGAATTGATTTCTAATTTTATTTCGCTGTGGTCTGAAAAGATACATGGTATGATTTCTGTTGTTTTGAATTTGTTTAGATCTGTTTTGTGGCCTAGGAGGTGGTCAATTTTAGAGAAAGTTCCATGAGCTGATGAGAAGAATGTATATTCAGTGTTATTTGGGTGGAGTGTTCTGTAGATATCTGTTAGGCCCAAATGTTCTAGAGTCCTGTTTAGGTTCTTTGTTTCTTTGTTTATTTTTTGTTTGGAAGATCTGTCCAGTTCCATCAGTGGAGTGTTGAAGTCCCCTGCTATTATGGCATTGCTATTTATTATGTTGTCTAGATCAAGCAGTATTTGTTTTATGTACCTGGGTGCTCCTGTGTTGGGTGCATAAATGTTTAGGATTGTTAAATCCTGTTGTAAGATTTTTCCCTTCACCACTATATAGTGTCCATTTTTGTCCTTCTTTACTTTTGTTGCTTTAAAGTTTATATCATCTGAAATAAGGATGGTTACTGCAGATTTCTTTTGGTTTCCATTAGCCTGGAAAATTGTAATCCATCCTTTCACCTTGAGTCTGAATGTGTCTTTGAATGTAAGGTGAGTTTCCTGAAGACAACAGATACTTGGCTTGTATTTTTTAATCCATTCAGCCAGCCTATGTCTCTTCAATGGGAAATTCAAGCCATTTACATTTATTGAGAGAATTGATAGTTGGTGTAAATTTCTTATTATTCTTTTGGGTGGTGTCTTTTGCTTTACCTGTTGTGTCATTGTGGAATCTGGTTTCTGGGGTTTTAGCTTTTGCGTAGTTTTACATTAGTGGGTGTCAGTTGTGCTGATTAGTGTACAGTGCAGGTCTAAGCACTTCTTGGAAGGCCAGTCTGGATTTTGCAAATTCTATCAGTGATTGCTTGTCTGGAAAAGTCTTTATTTCTCCCTCATATAAGAATCTTAGTTTGGTAGGATACAGAATTCTCGGTTGGCCTTTTTTTTGTTTTAGGAGATTGATGATGTCTCCCCATTCCCTTCTGGCTTGTAAGGTTTCAGCTGAGAAATCTGCAGTTAATCTGATTGGTTTCCCTTTATAAGTTACCTGCTCTTTTCATCTTACAGCTCTGAGGAGTGCCTCTTTTGTGTTTACTTTGGTCAGTCTAATAATTATGTGGCGTGGTGAATGCCTTTTCACGTTGAATCTCCCAGGAGTCCTGTGTGCTTCTTGTACTTGGATATCGAGGTTTCTGGCTAAGCCATGGAAATTTTCCTCTATTATTCCTTCACATAGATTTTCCAGCCCATGCAAATTTTCTTCCTCTCTCTCAGGGATGCCTATGATCCTTATGTTTGACCTCTTTACATAATCCCACATTTCTTGTACGGTTTTTTCATGCCTCTTGTTTTTGTGTTCTTTCTCTTTGATTTATTTAGCACATAGGAGTTGTCTTCTAGCTCTGAAATTCTTTCCTCTGCATGGTCCAGCCTATTCTAAAGGCTTTCCACTGTGTTTTGTAGATCCTTGAATGCTTCTTTCATTTCTAGGATGTCTATTTGATTTTTCCATAATATTTCTATTTCTTTGGAGAATTTTTCATTCATTTCTTGCATTTTTCTTGTGGTTTCTTTGTGCTGGGATTCAATTTTCTCTTGAATTTCATTGAGCTTTCTTATAATCCATAACTAAATTTCCTCTGCTGTCATTCTACCCTTTTCATTTGAATTGGTATCTATTGCTGAGGAACTAATGATTTCTTTTGGGGGTGACTTTTCACTCCGATTTTTCATGTTCCCTGGGTTCTTTTGCTGGTTTTTTCTCATCTGGCCTCTTGGTCGAGAGCTGAGGGTGTTAGGGCTAGTTTATGGCCCTGTCTCCAAGCCCACAATTTTCGTTCCTTGGCAGAGCCAGGGAGAGAAGTAGTGGTCTGTATTGCCTTAGGTGTATTTTAGCAAGTTTGGTGGATCTTGAGTTGTCTCTGGCCTGTTGTCTTCTCCTCTTCCCAGTGGAGTGTAGTGAGATTGACCTCCCAGCTTGAGCTCTAAGGTAGTGAATTGTACTTGAGGATATGAATCCACAGCTCCCTATTAGCTAGGTATTCTGTAATGTCCGTGGAATACTCTGATCTCCCAGTTGTGGTATGCGAAAGCCCTGTACTTTGGGAGGGGCCTTGTAGCTCCTAGGGGTTACTTTGACCCTGCTCCTCCTGAGGTGCAGGTAGAAACACAATTTCTTTTGGGTGCAGTGTGAGAGCTTAATTGGGAAAATTCTACACAGCTGAGAGGTTGCTTATCTAGCCACGTGTGTCTGCCCTTCTGATGTGCGTCTCCACATGATACTGGCTGATGGGGGATCTCCAATTGTGCACCCCTTTTCCACCACTAGACCCCAAGGTGAGGTGGGTGGCTATCTCTATCCCCAGCAGTCTCTGCCAGGGGGATGTTCCCATAGGGAGGGGGGAATAGTGGCCATTGGAAGTGCTCTTGGATGGCAAGAAATTCCCTCATGAAATGGGCAGGGTTATGGGGAGCTGCTCTGGTTCAGCCTGTGGCTCTTGAGGTATTTGGTTGTCATGAGAACCGGCAGTTATATCAAATGAGTCACTATAGCCAGCAACCTTCAAAATGACCGATCTCTGGGGTACAGGAGGGCTGGGACCTGAAGAGTGGGCACTAGGACCAGCATGTAGTGGACTTGTCAGAGGCCACAGCCGGGGTAGCAGGACCAGATGGATGAGCTGCAAACTGTTTACAATACACAAAGGTCCTGCCACTACAGTTCCAGGATCTTGTTCCACCTGGAAACCACGGATGCAGCTGTCCCTGGCCACCAAGGGCAAAGCCTATCTAGCTCCAGCAGAAGAGCCCCCGGGCCAGGGCGGGGCGGAGCTAGAGACCCAGCTTACAGCTCCGGGCAGGCGGCTTTAAAGATGGCTGCCGCCGCCAGCCTGGTACACAGCTGGGCTCCAATTGTGCCCGGGAGTGCAGCTTTTCTCAACTAGCTTGTGGCCAGCTGAGGCAATTGCCGACAACCTCTAAGGGTGTATCCTGCTCTCCGTTAAACTCCTGGGCCCAGTCACGCTGACTTCTAGTGGTGCAGTGCTGGCCTGCAGGTTCCAGTGCACTGTCCCGGGAAGCTGTATCTCCGCCCAGTCCCTACCTGGCCCTGAGAGGTCTCTGTATATTGCAGCTGCGAGTTAGTCTGCTGCCTCCAGCAACAGCTTTGCCCCAACTCTGGGCTTGTCCCTGACTGAGTGGATGGGGAGGTGTGTAACCACTTGGGGGGCAGGTAGCGCTGCGCGGACCTGGTGAGCACGTCCTTCCTGCGCTCTGGGCTCTATTGTACTCCGTGCGCTCTCTGATCTTTGTGAAAATTTTGCACCTGTTTTCTTGGGCTGGGCGTTCCACGTTGTTTCTCTGTAATTCACAATGCTCTTTTCGGAGTGACCAGTCCGTGTTCGCAGGTAGCTGATGACGTTTTTCACCTCGTTCCCTGGGAGCAGTGCAGTGGGAGGACTCTATCAGACTGCCATTTTTCTCTCCTTTCCACAATATTTTTATTTTTGGAGTTGTTCTCACTGTCATTGATTTTAGTTTGTGTGGAGTAGCCAGTTACCTAGGTATTCTGTTGTTCTTGTGGCAGGCTCTGGTCCCCCAAGTAGGGTATGCAAAACCCCAAGCTTTGGGAGAGGACTTGTAGCTCCCAGGGGTTGATTTGTTCCTGCTCTTCCTTAGGTGGGGGGAGAGACAAAATAGCTTGTGGCTGCAGTGTGAGAGCTACATTGGGAAAATTTTGCACAGCCCCGATGTTGCTTATCTGGCCGCTAGGGGGGGGTCTGCTGCTATGGAGAACAGAGCTCTCTCCCTCTAGGAGGGCTGCTTCTGATGGGACGGGCCTGGTGGTGTGATTGCTGAGGTCTGTAGCCAGGTTTTTTCCTCCCTCTCCACAAGCTCAAGCGTTTTCCCCTCCAGACCACTTGTGGGCTCTTGAGTTTTCCCACAGTTCATGTGTCTGGCTCTCTGACATGCATCTCCGCATGTCACTGGCTGATAGGGGGATCTCCAATTGTGCACCACTTTTCTACCACTAGACCCAAGTTGAGGCCAGTGGGTGTCTCTATCCCTGGAAGTCTCTGCCTGGAGGATGTTCCCACCAGGGGAAATTGTGGCAGCTAGAGGCACTCTTGGATAGAGTGAAATTTCATCATAAAGTGGGCAGGGTTAGGGGGAGCTTCTCTGGTTCAGCCTGTGTCACTTGAGGCATTCAGTTGCCATAAGAACTGGTACTTATACAGAATGAGTCACCATGGCAAGTAACCTTGAAAATTACCCATTTCTGGGGTACAGGAAGGCTGGGACCTGAAGAAAAGGCACTAGAACCAGCACATAGTGGGCACGTAGGAGGCCAGAGCCAGGGAAGCAGGACCTGATGGACAGGCTACAAACTGTTTCCAATACACAAAGTTCCTACCAATACAGTTCAGGGATATCATCCCACCTGGAACCCATCGAGACAGCTGTCTGTGCCCACCAGAGACATAGCCTGTCAAGCCCAGGCTGAAGAGCCCCTGGGCCAGGGGTGGGGGGAAGCTAGAGACCTTTCTAATAATCAGTTCCAGGTGGAAGATTTTAAAGATGGCTTCTGACTGCCAGTCTCACGTACAGCAGGGTTCAGATCATGCCCGTGAACACAGCTCTTATCAACCAGCCTGGGTCCCACAGAGGCAATTGCCGGCAGCCACTAAGGGTGTATCCCTTTGCTCTCCATTCATCTTCTGTGCCCTGGCCCCACTGATTTCTGGTGTCAAGGTGCCTATCTGCAGATTCCCGCTTACTGCCCTGTATCTGAAGCTGTATCTCAGCCCAGTCCCTACCTGGCTCTGATCATTCCCTGTACAGTGCACCCAAGAGTTCTGTATGGCTCCCACAATTGCTTCCTCTCCACAGAGTCTGCTGTCTCAAGCAACATCTTCGCACCAACTCTGGGCTTGTCCCTGACTGAGCAGATGGGAAGTCCATGGGGATGGTGCGTGACCACCTGTAGGTCAGGTCACACTGTGCTGACTTGGTGAGCATGTCCTTCCCATTTTCTGGTCTCTATTGTATTCCCTGCACTCTCCAATATTTGTGAATGTATCTCCCATTCACCTGTTTTCTTGGGCTGAGTGTTCCACGATGTTTCTCTGTAGATTCATAATGCTGTCTTCAGACTGAGTGATCCACATGCAGGCAGCTGATGGCGTTTTTCACCTTCTTCCCTGGGAGTGGTGAGGTGGGAGGTCTCTATCAGACCATCATTTTTTTCCCTCCATAAGTCAAGTTTTAAACAAACAGATGTATGTGTTCTCCTTCTTGAATAAAGAAAAAACATTTATAGTCTTTCTGTAAAATACATTTGAATTGTTTTCCTTCCCCTTCATTTCAAACATTGACTCTGGCAGCTCTGGTCTGACTGCCAAATGTATCAGATGAAGTCACATGTAAGAGCACTTTTCATAAGATCTAATTCAATGACCTTTACTCTGCATAACTCTTCAAATGCTCCCTGAGAAGTACAGCAGCAAGATGAGATCATAGTAGAAGAAAAGATTCAAAGGGCAAGGTATGGGATATGGGGTACCACACCCTCCAGGAACTGCCCCATGTTCAGCTATCTGGAAACCACATTTGTGTTTTAGAACCAGATTCCTGCTAGTACTTATGAGCTTGTAGGCAGAGAATAAAAGCGTTTTTATAGCAAGCAGTTTAAGAGAGAATATAAAGATGTTTCATGTGAAAACACTTCTATTCTGTGATAGAAAGCACCTAGATATTAATTTGTGTGCAGGTTTTCTTGATATGTCTATAGAAGCAGTATACTGTGTATGATCTCACACACTTCTCTTTACAATAGAAGTCACACAGAGATGCTTGTATTAGGAAGTTTACATGCCTTATTGTTTTAGAATCAAATACTCTGCTAAGTGTGATATGCTTCTAAGTGGAGAAGAAAGGCTTTTTAATAGCAAGTGAGTTAAGGGAGAATATAAAGATATTTCATATGGAAACACTTCTATTCACTGAAAGAAAGCAGTTACATGTTTATTTCTCTGTAGGTTTGCTCAACTCTGTGTATGGAAGCACTACATTCAGTTTGCTCTCACATGCTTCTATTTAAAAAAGACATCACATACAGATGCTTCTTTTAGAAAGTGTATTTACTTTTTTTTGTTGTAGATTCAAATAATCTGCTAGGGGTGATATGCTTCTAAAAGGAGAAGAAAGGCTTTTTTGCAGTAAGTGGGTTAAGTTAGAATATAAAACTTTTTCATATGAAAACACTTCCATTCACTGTGGGAAAGCAGCTGTATACAGGTTTTCCTAACACTGTGTATGGAAACATTATATACAGTTGGTTCTCATATGGTTCCATTAGTAATAGTAGTCACATAGAGATGCATCTTTTAGGAAGTGTACTTGCATTTGGCTTTTAGAACTGGATTCTCTGCTCATACTTATAAATTTCTAAGTGGAGAAGAAATGAATTTCCATAGAAGATGGGTTAAGTGAGAATATAAATATGTTTCTTATGAAAACACTTCTATTCTCTGAAAGAAAACAGCTAGATGGCAATTTGTGTACAAGTTTCCTTAACTCTGTTATATTGAAGCCGTATATTCTGCATGTTCTCACATTCTTCTGTTTTGAAAAGAATTCACATAGAAATGCTCATTTTAGAAATTTTACTTGTATTTTTATTGTAGAATCAAGTACTCTGCTAAGCGTGGTATACTTTTAAGTGGAGAAGTTTGGCGTTCTCATAGTAAGCAGGTTAAAGGAGAACATAGAAATGTTTCATATCAAAACACTTCCATTCACTGAAGGAAAGCAGCTAGTTGTTCACATGTGTATAGCCTTGCTTAACTATGTGCATAGATTCAGTATAAAGAGTTTGGTCTCACATACTTCTATTAGTAAATGAAATCACATAGAGATGACTCTTTTAGGAAGTGTGATTGCATTTGCGTTTTAGAACCAGATTCTTTTATGGTACTTACAATCTTCTTATCGGAGAAGAAAGCCATCATGTTAAGTAAGCATATAAAAATATCTCCTAGGAAAACGCTTCTATTCACTGAAAGAAAGCAGCTGGATGTTTATTTGTGTACAGGTATGCTTAAGTTTGTGTGTGGATGCAATATATTCTGTATGTTCTCACATGCTTCTATTTAAAAAAGAAGTCATATAGTGATGCTTCTTTTAGGAAGTTTATATGCCTTTTTGTTGTAGAATCAAGTACTCTACTAAGTGTGATATGCTTCTAAGTGGACAAAATAGTAATTTTTGTAGTAAGCGGGTTAACGGAGAACATTAAGATGTTTCACATGAAAACACTTCACTGAAACAAAGCAGATATATGTTTATTTGTGTATAGATTTGCTTAACTCTGTGTATGGAAGCCATACATTTTGTTTGTTCTCACATGCTTCTATTTAGAAAAGAAGTCACATAGAGATGTTTCTTTTAGGAAGTGTGCATGCCTCTTTGTTGTAGAATCAAGTAAACTGCTAGGTGTGATATGCTTTTAAAAGAAGAAAGTGTTTTTTTTTTTTTTTTGCAGGAAGAGAATAAGTGAGAATATCAAGATTTTTCATATTAAAAGACTTCCATTGACTGAACGAAAACAGCTAGTTGTTCACTTATGCACAGGCTTGAATATCTGTGTCTGGAAGCAGTATATACAGTTTATTCTCACCTGATTCCATTAGTAAAAGAAGTGTCATAGAGATGTCTCTTTTATGAAGTATTTATGCATTTGCATTTTAGAACCAGATTTTCTCCCAGTACATATAATCTTCTTAGTGGAAAAGAAAGGATTTTTCATAGAAATTGGGTTGAGTGAAAATATAAAGATGTCTCATGTGAAAACACATATATTCACTGAAAGAA
Organism: Daubentonia madagascariensis; assembly: GCA_023783475.1. Lineage (NCBI taxonomy): Eukaryota > Metazoa > Chordata > Mammalia > Primates > Daubentoniidae > Daubentonia > Daubentonia madagascariensis. Next base: position 85,331 of record JAKFHU010001250.1, read on the forward strand.
AGCAGCTAGATATTTATTTGGGTACAGGTATGCTTAACTCTGTATATGGAAGGAGTATATAAAGTTTGTTCTCACATGCTTCCATTATTAAATGTTGTATATAGAGATGCATCTTTTAGGAAGTGTACTTGTATTTGGCTTGTAGAACCAGATTTTGGGCTTGTACTTATAAACTACTAAGCCAAGAAGAAAGGCCTTCTTGCAAGTTGATTAAGTGAGATTATAAAGTTATTTCATATAAAAACACTTATATCCATTGAAGGAAACCAGCTACATGTTTATTTGTGTACAGGTATGCTTACTTGTACAGAAGCAGTACATTCTGCTTGTTCTCACATGCAACTATATAGAAAGGAAATCACCTAGAGATGCTTCTTTTAGGAAGTTTGCATGCCATTTTCTTGTAGAATAAATACTCTGTGAGGCATGATATTCTTCTAAAAAGAGAAAAAAGGCTTTCATTCAAGATGTGAGATAAGTGAGAATGTAAAGGTTTTTTATATGATATTACTTCCACTCGCTGAAAGAAAGCAGCTAGAAGTTCACATGTGTACAGGTTTGTTTCCTCCACGTAGGGAATCACCTTTTACAGTTGTTCTCACATGCTTCCATTGCTAAAAGAAGTCACATAGAGATGCATTTTTAGGATGAGTACTTTAAGTGGGGTGTAGAATGAGATTCTCTGGTACTATTTCAAAGCTTCTATGTCAGAAGAAGGACATTATCACAGGAAGTAGGTTATTGGAGAACATAAAGATATTTCAAATAAAATCATTTCTATCCACAGAAAGAAAACAGCTTGATGTTCACTTGTGTACATGTTCACTTAACACTCTGTAAGGAAGCAGCATATACAGTTTGTTCTCACATGATTCCATTGGTAAAAGAAGTCACATAAAGATGCATCTTTTGGATGTGTACTGCATTTGGGTTGTAGGACCAGAATCTCTGGTAATACTTCCAGGCTTCTAAGTGGAGAAGAAGGGCATTTATGCAGGAAGCGGGTAAATTGAGAATATAAAGACATTTCAAATTCAGGTACTTCTATACACTGAAAGAAAGCAGCCAGATGTTAACTTGTGTACAAGTTCTCCTTACACTCTGTATGGAAGGAATATATATAGATTACTCTCACATGCTTCCATTACTCAAAGAAATCACATTGGGATTCATCTTTTAGGACGAGGCTATAGAACAAGATTCAGTGGTAATACACCTAAGCTTTCAAATGGAGAAGAGGGCATTTTCGGAGGAAGTGGGTAAATTGAGAACATAAAGATGTTTCAAAAGAAAACACTTCTATTCACCGAAAGAAAGCTGATAGATGTTCAGTTGTGTGCAGGTTTGCTTAACTCTCTGTATGGAAGCAGTATATACAGTTTGTTATCACATGTTTCCATTGGTAAAAGAAGTCACATAGAGATGCATCTTTTGGACGTGTACTGCATTTGGGTTCTACAATCAGATTCTCAGGTAATACTTCTAAACTTCCAAGTGGAAAAGAAGGGCATTTTTGTATCAAGTGGGTAAATTGAGATTATAAAGATGTTTCAAATGAAAACACTTCCATCAACTGGAAGAAAGAAGCAAGATGGTCACTTGTCTACAGTTTTGCTTAACTCTGTGTTGGAAGCATTATATACAGTTTGTTTTCATATGCTTCAATTGGTATAATAAGTCACATAGAGATGCATCTTTTATGATGAGTACTTGCATTTGGTTTGGATAACCAGATTCTTTGGTAATACTTCTAAGTTTCTAAGTGGAGAAGAAGGGCATTTCCCTAGGAAGCAAGTAAACTGAGATTATAAAGATATTTTAAATGAAAACACTTCTATTCATTGAAAGAAAACAACTGCATGTTTACTTGTGTACAAGTTGGTATCACTCTGTGTATGGAAGCAGTATATACATTTTGCTCTTACCTGCTTCCATCGGTAATAGAAGTCACATAGAGATGCATCTTTTGTGATGTGTACTGTGTTTGGTTTGTAGAACCAGACTCTCTGTTAATACCTCAAAGCTTCTAAGGGTAAAAGAAGAACATTTTCACAGCAAGCTGGTTAATTGAGAATATAAAGATGTTTTGAATGAAAACACTCTATTCACTGAAAGAAAGCAGCTAGATGTTTCTTGTGTACAGATTTGCTTAACTCCATGAATAGAAGCACCATGAAGAGTTTGTTCTCACATGCTACCATTATTAAAAGAAGTCACATAGAGATGCAGCTATTCGGATATGTCCTGCATTTTTCTTGTAGAACCATATTATCTGGTAATACTTCTAAGCTTCTAAGTGGAGAAGAAGGGCATTTTCAAAGGAAAAGGGTAAATAGAGGACGTGAAGGTGTTGCAAATGAAAATGCTTCTACTCACTGAAAAAAGTAGCTAGATGTCCACTTCTGTACAAGTTGCCTTTACTCTGTGAATGGAAGCAGTATATACAGTTTGTTCTCACATGCTACCATTAGTAAAGAAAGTCACATAGAGATGCATCTTATAGTATGAGTGCTTCATTTGGGTTGTAGATCCAGATTCACTGGTAATGCTTCTAAGCTTCTACATGGAGAAAAGGGCATTTTTGCAGCAAGCATATTACTTGGAAATATAAAGGTGTTTCAAGTGAAAACAATTCTATTCACTGAAAGAGAGCAGCTAAATGTTCACATGTGTACAGGTTTGCATAACACTGTGTATGGAAGCATGATATACAGTTTGTTCTCACATGTTTCCATTGGTAAAAGAAGTCACATAGAGATGCATCTTTTAGAACGCGTACTGGATTTGGGTTGTAGAACCACATTCTCTGTTAGTATTTCTCAGCTTCTAAAAGGAGAAGATGGGCACTTTCACAGGCAGAGGGTAAATTCAGAACATGAAGATGTTTCAAATGAAAACACTTCTATTCACTGAGAGAAAGCAGCTAGTTGTTCACTTGAGCACAGGTATGCTTAACTCAGTGAATGGAAGCAGTATATACAGTTTGTTCTCACATGGTAACATTGGTAAATGTAGTCACATAGAGATGCATATTTTAGGACTTATACTGTGATTGGGTTGTAGAACTAGATTCTCTGGTAACACTTCTATGCTCATTAGTGGAGAAGTGGGCATTTTCATATGAAGAGGGTAAATTGAGAATATAAACATATTTCAAATGGAAACAATTCTATTCACTGAAAGAAAGCATCTAGATGTTCACCTGTGTACAGGTTTGATTAACTCTGTGTATGGAAGCAGTATACATGGTTTGTTTTCACATGCTTCCATTGGTAAAGGAAGTCACATAGAGATGGGTCTTTTAGGATGAGTTCTGCATTTGGGTTGTACAGCCAGATTGTCTAGTAAATGTTCTAAGCTTCCTAGTGGAGAAGTGGGCATTTTCATAACAAGCAGGAAAATTGAGAATATAAAGATGTTTCAAATGAAGAAACTTCTGTTCACTGAAGGAATTCACCTAGATCTTCACTTCAGTAAAGGTTTGCTTAACTCTGTGTATAGATGCAGTATATACTACAAAATGCAGCTGTACTGCATTTTGGTTGTAGAACCATATTCTCTGTTAATACTTCTCAGCTTTTAAGTGGAGTAGAAGTGCATTTTTGTAGGAAGAATGTAAGCTGAGGACATAAGATGTTTCAAATGAAAACACTTCTATTTCCTGAAAGAAAGAAGCTGGGTGTTCACTTGTGTACAGGTTTGCTTAACTCTGTGTATGAAAGCAGTATGGAAAGTTTGGTCTTACATGCTTCCTTTCATAAAAATGTCATATATAGGTGCATCTTCTAGGATGAGTACTGCTTTTGGGTTGTAGAACCAGATTCTCTGGAAATACTTCAAAGCTTCTTAGTGGAGAAGATGGGCATTATCATAGCAAGTAGGATAATTGAGAATATAAATATGTTTCAAATGAAAACACTTCTGTTCACTGAAAGAATTCAGCTATATGTTCACTTGGTTAAAGGTTAGCTTAACTCTGTGTATAGATGCAGTATATACATTTTGTTCTCACATCCTTCTGTTGGTAAATAAGACACATAGAAATTCATATTTTAGGACCTATACTACATTACAGTTGTAGAACAATATTCCCTCATAATACTTCGAAGCTTCTCTGTGGAGAAGGAGGGCATTATTGCAGGAAGCGAGTAAATTGAGAATATAAAGATGTTTCAAATAAAATACTTCTATTCACTGAAAGAGAGCAGCTAGATGTTCACTTCTGTACCATCTCACTTAACTTTGTGTATGGAAGTGGTATATACAGTTTCTTCTCCCATGCTGCCACTTAGTAAAATAAGTCATATAGAGGTGTATGTTTTTGGAAGAGTACTGCATTTGTGTTGTAGAACCAGATTCTGTGGTAATACTCCCAAGCCTCTAAGTGGAGAAGAAGGGCATTTTCCTATCAAGAAGGTAAACTGAAAATATAAAAATGTTTCAAATAAAAACACTTCTATTCACTCAATGAAAGCAGCTGGATAGTCACTTGTCTACAGGTTTGATTAAATCTGCGTATGGAAGCAATATATACAGTTTGAGTTTGTTCTCTCATGCTGCTATTGGTAAAATAATTCACATAGAGATGGATCTTTTAGTATGCATGGTGGGTTTGTCTTTTAGAGCAAGATTCTCTGGTAAACTTCTAATTTTCTAAGTGGAGAACATGGCCATTTTCATAGCAAGTGGGTAAATTGAGAATATAAAGATTTTTCAAATGTAAACACTTCTATTCACTGAAAGAAAGCAGCTAGATGGTGCACTTATATAAAGGTTTGTTTAACTCTGTGTATGGAAGCAGTATATAGAGTTTGTTCTACCATGCTACCATTATTAAAAAACTCACATAGATATGCATCTTTTAGAACAAGTACAGCATTTGGTTTGTAGAGCCAGATTCCCTGTTAATACTTCTAATCTGCTAAGTAGAGAATAATGGTGTTTTTGTAGGAAGACTGTAAATTGAGGTCATAAAGATGTTTCAAATTAAAATACTTCTAATCACTGACAGAAACCAGCCAGATATTCACTTTTTTACAGTTTTGCTTAACTCTCAGTATGGCAGCAGTATATACAGTTTATTCTCATGTTTCCAGTGATAAAATAGTCACATGGAGATGTGTCTTTTATGATGTGTCTGCATGTGGTTTGTAGAACCAAATTCTCTGTTAATACTTCTAAGCTTCTAAGTGGAGAAGAAGGGCATTTTCTCAGGAAGAGAGTAAATTGAGAACATAAAGTGGTTTCCATTGAAAACACTTCTATTCACTGACAGAAAGCAGCTAAATAGTGACTTGTGTACAGGTTTGCCTAAATCTGTGTATGGAAGCTGTATATACAGTTTGTTATCACATGCTGCTATTGGTAAAAGAAGTTGCATGCCATTGCAACTTTTAGTACATATACTGCATTGGGGTTGTGAAGCCAGATTCTCTGTTAATACTTGTAAGCTTCTAAGTGCAGAAAAATTTAGAAATTAATGGCAAGAGTATAAATGGAAATATAAAGGTGTTTAAATGAAAACATTTCAATTCCGAAAGAAATCAGGTGTATTTCATTGGTACAGACAGTTGCTTAATTGTTCTCATGTATGGATGTAAAAAAAAAATACAAGTTGATGCACTATGCTAGACTATTAAAAAAAATATGGAAATGAGATGCTTTCTCAGGCATTTACAAGCTTTTCCGGTAGAAGTGATTGACTAGAATGATTTCATAAACTTCTATTTGACTGAAAGAAGCATTTCCCGATGAGGGTAAATTGAGACTGAAGAAGTTCAAATGAAACATGTTCTCACTTCCTATGAGAAAGCAGTAGGTATTACACTTGTGGCAGGTTATGATCTGTGTAAGAAGCGATATAAAAGTTGTTTCCATGTCTATTGGTAAAATAAGTCAACAGAGATATGTCATCTGTTAGGAGGATAACTGGTTTAAGCGTAGAACCATTCTGTGTAAGACTCTTCAACCTTGTAAGTGGAACAGAAGGGTATTTTCATAGCAAGCTGGTTAATTAGACTATAAAGATGTTTCGAATGAAAACATTCTATTCACTGAAAGAAAGCAGCTGGATGTTCATATGTGTACAGGTTCGTGTAATTCTCTGTATGGAAGCAGTACTCACACTTTGTTTTCACATGCTGCCATTAGTAAAAGATGTCACATAGACATGCATCTCTTAGGACGAGTACTGTGTTTGGTTTGTGGAGACAGATTCTGTGGCAATCCTTCTAATCTTCTAAGTGGAGAAGGGCATTTTCACAGGAGGAAGGTAAATTGAGGATATAAAGATGTTTCAAATAAAATTACTTTTATTCACTGAGAGAAAGCAGCTAGATGTTCACTTCTGTACAAGTTTGCTTAACTCTCTGTATGGCTGCAGTATATACAGTTTGTTCTCATATGTTTCCACTGGTAAAAGAAGTCACATACAGATGAGTCTTTTATGACGTGTACTGCATTTGGGTTGTAGAACCAAATTCTCTGTTAATACTTCTCATCTTCTAAGTGGAGAAGAAGGGCATTTTTGCAAAAGAGGGTAAATTGAGAACATAATGTTGTTTCAAATGCAAACACTTCTATTCACTTAGAGAAAGCAGCTAGATGTTGACTTGCATACAGGTTTACTTAACTCTGTGTATGGAAGCAATATACACAGTTTGTTCTCACTTTCTTCTATTGGTAAAAGAAGTAACATGCAGATTCAACTTTTAGTATGTGAACTGAGTTTGGGTTGTAGAATCAGATTCTCTGTTCATACTTGTGAGCTTGTAAGTGGAGAAGAAGGCCATTTTCATAGCAAGTGGGTAAATTGAGAATATAAAGAGGTTTGAAGTGAAAACAATTCTATTCACTGAAAGAAAATAACTAGATGTTCACCAGTGTACAGGTTTGATTAATTCTCTGTATGGAAGGAGTATATACGTTTTGTTCTCACATGCTACCATTACTAAAAGGAGTCATATAGAGATGCATCTTTTAGGATTAGTGCTGAGTTTGTCTAGTAGAACAAGACTCTGGTAATACTTCCAGGATTCTAAGTGGAGAAGAAGGCCATTATCATATCAAGCAGGTAAATTGAGACTATAAAGATGTTTCACATGAAAACACTTCTATTCACTGAAAGAGAGCAGTTAGATGTGCACTTGTGTAAAGGTTTTCTTAACACTGTGTATGGAAACAGTATATACAGTTTGTTCTCACATGCTAACATTAGTAAAAGAAGTCACATAGAGATTCAATGTTTAGGATGAGGGCAGCATTTGTGTTGTAGAACCAGATTCACTGTTAATACTTCTAAGCTTCTAAGTGGAGAAGAAGGGCATTTTTGTATCAAGCAGGTAAATTGCGAATACAAAGATGTTGTAAATGAAAACACTTCTATTAATTGAAAGAAAGCAGCTGGAGGTTCACCTGAGTACAGGCTTGCTTAATTCTCTGTATGGAAACATTATATGCAATTTGTTCTCACATGCTGCTATTAGTAAGATTAGTCACATAGAGATGCATCTTTGAGGATGAGTACAACATTTGTGTTATAGAGTCAGATTCACTGTTAATACTTCTATGCTTCTAGAGGAGAAGAAGGGCATTTCACAGGAAGAGGGTAATTGAGGTCATGAAGATGTTTCAATTTAAAACACTTCTATTCATTGAAGAAAGCATCCAGATGCTCACATGTGTACAGCTGTGCTTAACTCTCTGTGTGGAAGCAGAATATACAGTTTGTTGTCACATGCTACCATTAGTAAAGAAGTCACCTAGAGATTCATCTTTTAAGATGTGTGTTGCATTCGTCTTGTAGAACCAGATTCTCTGGTAATACTTCTCATCTTCTATGTGGAGAGGAAGTGCCTTTTCTCAGGAAGAGGGTAAATTGAAGACATAAAAAAGTTTCAAATGGAAACACTTCTATTCACTGAAAGAAACAGCTAGATGTTCACTTGTGTACAGGTATGTTTAACTCTGTGTATGGAAGCGGTATATACAGTTTATTTTCACATGCTTCCATTAGTAAAATTTTCACATAGAGATGCATATTTTAGGATGTGTACTGCATTTGGGCTATAGAACCAGATTCTCTGGTAATACTTTTAAGCCCCTAAGTGGAGAAGAAAGGTATTTTCACATGAAGAGGATAAATTGAGAACATTAAGGTTTTTCAAGTGAAAAACTTCTACTCACTGAAAGAAGCCAGCTAGATGTTCACTTGTGTATAGGTTTGCTTAATTATCTGTACAGAAGATGTATATACAGCTTGTTCTCACACGCTACCATTAAAAAGAATTCACATAGAGACGCATGTTTTTGGAGAAGTACAGCATTTTTACTGTAGAACCAGATTCTCTGTTAATACTTCTAAGCTTCTAAGTGGAGAAGAAAGGCATTTTTGCAGGAAGAGGGTAAATTGTGAATATAAAGATATTTCATATGAAAACTCTTCTATTCACTGAAAGAAATCAGCTAGATGTTCACTTGTGTACAGGTTTGCTTAACTCGGTGTATGGAAGTAGTATATACATTTTGTTCCCACATGCTTCTGTTGGTAAAAGAAGTCACATAGAGATGCACCTTTTAGTAGGTGTACTGCATTTGTGTTGTAGAACCTGATCTTCTGTAAATATTTTTAAGCTTCTAAGAGGAGAAGAAGGGTGTTTTACAGGAAGAGCATAAATTGAGGTCATAAACATGTTTCAGATGAAAACACTTCTACTCATTTAATGAAAGCAGCTAGATGTTCACTTGTGTAGAGGTGTGCTTAAGTCTGTGTATGGAAAGTATATATACAGTTTGTTCTTACATGCTACGATTAATAAAGAAATCACATAGAGATGTATCTTCTAGGATTTGTGCTGAGTTTGTCTTATAGAACCACATTCTTTGTTAATGCTTCCAAGCTTCTAAGTTGAGTAGAAGGGCATTTTCACAGGAAGAGGGTAAATTGAGAACATAAAATTGTTACAAATGAAAACATTTCTATTCACTGAAAGAAAGCAGCTAGATGTTGACTTGTGTGCAGGTTTACTTAACTCTGGGTATGAAAGCAGTATATATAGTTTGTTATCACATGCTTCTATTGGTAAAAGAAGTCACATGCAGATTCATCTTTTAGGATGTGTACTACATTTGGGGTGTTAAACTAGATTCTCTGTTAATATTTTTAAGCTTTTACGTGGAGAAGATGGGCATTATCCTATCACCTGGTTAATTGAGACTATAAAGGTGTTTCAAATGCAAACATTTCTACTAACTGTAGGAAACCAGCTAGATGTTCACTGGTGTGTAGGTTTGTTTAATTCTCTTTGTGGAAGCAGTGTGTACAGTTTGCTCTAACATGCTGCCATTGGTAAAGAAATCACACAGAGATGGATCTTTTAGTATGTGTACTGGGTTTGTGTTGTATAACCTGATCCTCTGCTAAGACTTTTAAGCTTCTAAGTGGAGAAGAAGGGCATTTTGGCAGGAAGAGGGTATTTTGAGTTCATTAAGATGTTGCAAATGAAAACAATTCTATTCACCAAAAGAAAGCAGCTAGATGTCCACTTGTGTACAGGTGTGCTTAACTCTGTGTATGAAAGCTGTTTATATGGTTTGTTCTCACATGCTACCATTAGTAAAATAAATCACATAGAGATGCATCTTTTAGGATTCTTGCTGTGTTTGTTTTGCAGAACCAGATTCTCTGGTAATACCTTAAGCTTCTAAGTGGAGAAGGAGGGCATTTTTGCAGGAAGAGGGTAAATTGAATATAAAAATGTTTCAAATGACAACACTTCTATTTACTTAAAGAAAGCAGCTAGATGTTAACTTGTGTACAGGTTTGCTTAACTCTCTGTATGGAAGCAGTATATTCAGTTTGTTCTCACATACTTCCATTAGTAAAAGAATTCAGATAGAGATGCTTTCTTTAGGATGAGTACAACATATGTGTTATTGAACCAGATTCGCTGTTAATACTATAAAGCTTCTAAGTGGAGAAGAATGGCATTTTCGCAGGATGAGGAAAAATGAAGAACATAAAGATGTTGCAAATGAAAACATTTCTATTTACTGAAAGAAGGCAGCTGGATGTTCACTTGTATACAGGTGTGCTTAACTCTGGGTATGGAAGCAGTATATAAAGTTGGTTCTCACATGCTCACATTAGTAAAAATAGTCACATAGAGATGCATCCTTTAGGATGTGAGCTGCATTTTTCTTGTAGAACCAGATTCTCTGGTAATACTACTAAGCTTCTAAGTGGGGAAGGAGGGCATTTTCATAGCAAGTGGGTAAAGTGAAAATATAAAGGTGTTTCAAATGAAATACTTCTATCCACTGAAAGAATGCAGCTAGTACACTTTTCTACAAATTTGCTTAACTTGTGTATGGAAGAGGTATATACAGTTTATTCTCACATGCTGCCATTAGTAAAAGAAGTCACACAGAGATGCGTCTTTAGGATGTTCACTGCATTTGTGTTGTTGAACCAGATTCTCTAGTAATATTCTAAGCTTCTAAGTGGAGAAGAAGGCCATTTTTGTAGTAAGTGGGTCAATTGAGAATACAGTTTTCAAATGAAAACACTTCCATTCACTGAAAGCAGGAAGAGGGTAAATTGAGGTCCTAGAGATGATTCAAATGTAAACACTTCTGTTCTCTGAAAAAAATCATCTAGATGTTAAGACATGTACAGGTTTTTTAACTCTGGGTGTGGAAGCATTATATGCAATTTGTTCTCACATGCCTCTATCAGTAAAAGAAGTCTCCTAGAGTAGCATCTTTTAGGACACGTACTGCATTGTCTTGTAAAAGGAGATTCTCTGGCAATACTTCTAAGCTTCTAAGTGGAGAAGAAGGCCATTTTTGTAGCAAGTGGGTCAATTGAGAATACAAAGTTTTCAAATGAAAACACTTCTATTCACTGAAAGAAAGCAGCTAGATGTACACTTGTGTAACGGTGTGCTTAACTCTGTATATGGAAGGAGTATATACAGATTTTTCTCACATGCTTATATTGGTAGAAGAAGTCATATAGAGATGCACCTTTTAGTATGATTATTGCATTTGTGTTGTAGCACTTGATCCTCTGTAAATACTTTTAAGCTTCTAAGTGGAGAGGAATGGCATTTTCACAGGAAGAAGGTAAAGTGAGGTTATAAGATGGTGCAAATGAACACACTTCAATTCAATTAAAAAAGCACCTAGATGTTCACTTGTTTACAAGTATGCTTAACTCTGTATGAAAGCTGTATATACAGTTTGTTCTCACATGATACCATTAGGAAAAGGAGTCATATAGAGATGCAGCTTTTAGGATTCCTGCTGTGTTTGTCTTGTAGAACCAGATTATCTGGTAATAATTCTAATCTTCTAAGTGGAGAAGAAAAGAATTTATGGAGGAAGTGGGTAAATTGAGGATATAAAGATTTTTCAAAAGAAAACACTTCTATTCACTTATAGAAAGCAGCTAGATGCTCACTTGTGTACAGGTTTGCTTAACCGTGTGTATGGAAGCAGTATATACAGTTTGTTCTCACATGCTACCATTAGTAAAAGAAGTCAAATACAGATGCATTGTTTAGGATGAGTACATTATTTGTCTTGTCGAACCAGATTTGCTATTAATACTACAAAGCTCCTAATCGGGTAAGAAGGGCATTTTTGAAGGAAGATGGTAAATTGAGAACATAAAGATGTTTCAAATGAAAATATTTTGATAGGGACTGCATTGATTCTGCAAATCACTTTAGGTAGCAAAGCCATTTTTACTATGTTGATTCTGCCTATCCAAGAGCATCGTAGGGTTTTCCATCTGTTTACATTCTCTTCAATTTCTTTTCTCAGTGTTTCATAATGCTCTCTATATAGGTCTTTGACCTCCTTGGTTAGATATGTTCCTAAATTTGAATTTTCTTTGGTGCTATTGTGAAAGGTATTGCATCTTTAATTTGTTTCTCGGCTTGATTGTTATTAGCATATATGACGGCTATGGATTTGTGTGTATTAATTTTGTATCCTGAGACTTTGCTGAATTCATTTATCAACTCCAGGAATCTCTAGGTTGAATGTTTGGGGCTATCTATGTATAATATCATATTGTCTGCAAATAGTGACAGTTTGACCTCTTCTGCCCCTATCTGGATGCCCCTGATTCCTCTGTCTTATCTGATTGCTCTGGCCAGGACTTCCAGCACTATGTTGAAAAGAAGTGGAGACAGTCAGCATCCTTGTCTAGTTCGCCAACATCATTTTTTGCTGATCTAGAAAAAATAATTCTACGCTTCACGTGGACCCAGAGAAGACCCTGTCTGGCCAAAGCAATCTTAAGCAAAAAGAACAAATTCGGAGGCATCTATCTACCAGACTTCAAACTATACTACAAGGCTATAGTAAACAAAACAGCATGGCATTGGCACAAGAACAGAGACATAGACCAATGGAACAGGACTGAGAACCCAAATATAAAACCAACCTCATACAGTCACCTGATCTTTGACAAATTCCAGAAAAACGTACACTGGGGAAAAGATTTCCTATTCAATAAATGGTGCCAGGAAAACTGGATGGCCATATGTAGAAGACTGAAACTGGACCCACACCTCTCACCTCTCACAAAAATCAACTCACAATGGATAACAGATCTAAACCCAAGACATGAAACCATAAGAATTCTCGAAGAAAATGTTGGAAAAACTCTTATGGACATTGGCCTAGGCAAAGAATTTATGAAGAAGACCCCCAAAGCAATCACAGCAGAAACAAAAATAAATACATGGGACCTGATCAAATTAAAAAGCTTCTGCACAGCCAAAGAAACTATCACTAGAGTGAACAGACAACCTACAGAATGGGAGAAAATATTTGCATGCTACACCTCTGATAAAGGGCTGATAACCAGAATCTATACAGAACTTAGGAAAATCAACAAGAAAAAATCAAACAACCCTATTAAAAAATGGGCAAAGTGCATGAACAGAAACTTTTCAAAACAAGACAGAATAATGACCAGAACACATATAAAAAATTGCTCAACTTCTGTAATCATCAGGGAAATGCAAATCAAAACCACAATGAGATATCACTTAACTCCAGTGAGATTGGCTCATATCAAAAAATCCCCAAACAACAAATGTTGGTGGGGATGTGGACAGATAGGAACACTCATACACTGCTGGTGGGACTGCAAATTAGTACAAACTCTATGGAAAGTAATATGGAGATACCTCAAAAAATTAAAAGTAGAATTACCATTTGACCCAGCAATCCCACTACTGGGTATTTACCCAAAGGAAAAAAAAAAAAACATTCTATAACAAAAACATCTGCTCATGAATGTTTATAGCAGCACAATTCACAATTGCAAAGATGTGGAAACAACCCAGGTGCCCATCAATATACGAGTGGATTAATAAAATGTGGTATATGTATACCATGGAGTATTACTCAGCAATAAAAAACAATAGTGAATTAACACATCTGGTATTATCCTGGTTGGAGCTAGAACCCATTCTTCAAAGCAAAGTGTCACAGGAATGGAAAAAGAAGCACCACTTGTACTCACCATCAAATTGGTACTAACTGATCAACACTTACATCACACAGGGCAATATTACTCATCAGGGGGCGGGCAGGCAGGAGGTGGGTGGAGGGGATGGGAAAAACTCTCACTGAAGGGATGCGGTTAGCACAGTTTGGGGGATGACCACGATTGTAGCTCTGACATGGGTAGTGCATGGGCAATATATATAGCCAAATTGTTGTACCCCCATAATATTCTGAAATTAAAAAAATGAAAATATTTCTGTTCACTGAAAGAAAGCAACTGGATGTTCACTTGTATACAGGTTTGCTTAACTCTGTGTATGGAAGCAGTATATAAAGTTTGTTCTCACATGCTCCCATTAGTAAAAATAGTCACATAAGGATGCATCTTTTAGGATGAGCGCTGAGTTTGTCTTGTATTACAAGATTCTCCGGTAGTATATCTAAGCTTCTAGGTGGATAAGAAGGGCATTTTCACAGGAAGAAGGTAAATTGAGAACATAAAGATGTTTCAAATTAAAACAACTTCTATTCACTGAAGGAAAGTATCTGAATGCTCACTTGTGTATAGGTTTGCTTAATTCTCTGTAGAAAGCAGTACATAGTGTTTTTTCTCACATGTTGCCTTTAGTAAAAGAGGTCACATAGAGATTTATCTTCTAGGATGGGTACTGCGTTTGGGTTGTAGTACCAGACTCTCTGGTAATACTTCTAATATTCTAAGTGGAGAAGATGGGCATTTTCCCAGGATGATGGTAAATTGAGGACATAAATATATTTCAGATGAAAACAGTTCTATTCACTGAAAGAAACCAGCTGGGTTTTCACTTGTGTATAGGTTTGGGTATCTCTGTGTATAGAAGCAGTATATGCAGTTTGTTCTCACATGTTACCATTAGTAAAAGAAGTCACAGAGATGCATCTTTTAAGATGAGTACAGCATTTGTGTGGTAGAACCAAATTCTTTGTTAATAGTTCTAAACTTCTAAGTGGAGAAGAATGGCATTTTCTCAGGGAGAGGGTAAATTGAGAACATATGATGTTTCAAATGAAAACCCTTCTATTCACTGAAAGAAAGCATCTAGATGTTCACTTGTGTACAGGTTTTCTTAACTCTCTGTGTGGCAGTGTATATTGTTTGTTCTCACAGTTCCATTGGTAAAAGTGGTGACATACACATGCATATTTTAGGACATGCACTGACATTGGGTTGTAGAACCAGATTCTCTAGTAATACTTCTAAGCCTCTAAGTAGAGAAGAAGGGTATTTTAGCAGGGAGAGCACAAATTGAGGACACAAAAATGTTTCAAAGAAAACACTTCTATTCACAGGAAGAAAGCAGGTATATCTTCACTTCTGAAAATGTTTGCTTAAGTCTGTGTATGGAATCAGTACATACAGTTTGTTCTCACTTGTTTACATTGGTAAAAGAAGTCACATAGAGATGTATTTTTTAGGTCACATACTGTATTGGCAGAGAACGAGATTCTGTGCCAATACTTCTAAGCTTCTAAGTGGAGAAGAAGGGCATTTTTGTATCAAACAGTAAATTGAGAACATAAAGATGTTTCAAACAAAAACACTTCTATTTACTAAGAGAAAGCAGCTGGATGTTCACTTGTGTACGGGTTTGGCTAACTGTGTATACAAGCAGTATGTAGTTTGTTCTCACATACTACCATTAGTAAAAGAAGTCACATACATATGCAAGATTTAGGATGATTACAGCATCTGTTTTGTATAACCAGATTCACTGTTAATACTTCTGAATTTCTAAGTGGAGGAGAAGGGTATTTTTGCAGGAAGAGGGTAATTGAGAACATAAAGATATTTCAAATGAATGCACTTCTATTAATTGACAGAAAGCAGCTAGATATTCTCTTGTATGCATGCTGCCTATGTGAATTGAAGCTGTATATACAGTTTTTTCTCATGTTATATCTTTAGTAAAAGAAGTCACATAGAGATGCATCTTTTAGGTTGTGTGCTGAATTTGTCTTGTAGGACTAGATTCTCTGGTAGTATTTCTAATCTTTTAAGTAGAGAAAAAGGGAATTTTCACAGGAAGAGGGAAAATTGAGTACATAAAAATGTTTCCAACACAAACAATTCTACTCACTGGAAGACACCAGCTAGATGTTCACTTGTGTATACGTTTGCTTAATTCTCCGTATGGAAGCAGTGTATACATTTTTATCTCACATGATGCCATTAGTAAAACAAGCCAAATAGATATGCATCTTTTGGGAAGAGTACTGTGTTTGGTCTGTGGAGCCATCTTCTCTGGTAATACCTCTCATCTTCTAAATGGAAAAGAAGTGTGTTTTTGTATCAAGCAGGTAAATTTAGGACATAAAGATGTTTCAAATGAAAACAATTCTATTCACTGAAGGAAAGCAGCTAGATGGTCACTTGTGTACAGAGTTGCTTAACTTTCTGTGTGGATAAGTATATACAGTTTGTTCTCACATGTTTCCATTGGCAAAAGTAGTCACATAGAGATGCATCTTTTAGGGCATGTACTGTGTCTGGGATGTAGAACCAGATTCTCTGTTAATACTTCTAAGCTTCTAATTGCAGAAAAGCGCATTTTCTCAGGAAGAATGTAAATTGAGAACATAAATATGTTTCCAAGGAAAACACTTCGACACACTGAAAGAAAGCAACTAGATATCCACTTGTGTACAAGATTACTTACTTCTGTGTATGGAAGCAGCATATACAGTTTGTTCTCACATGCTACCATTAGTAAAAGAAGTCACATAGAGAAGCAACTTTTAGGATGCATGCTGAGTTTGTCTTGTAGAACAAGATTCTCTGAAAATACTTCTAAGCCTCTAAGTTGAGAACTAGGCCATTATCATAGAAAATGAGTAAATTGAGAAAATAAAGATGTTTCAAATGAAATAGTTATATTCACTGAAGGAAGAACCTAGATGGGCACTTATGTAAGTGTTTGCATAACTGTGTGTATGGAAGCAGTATATAGAGTTTGTGCTCACATGCTTCCATAGGTAAAAGAAGTCACATAGAAATGCATCATTTAGGATAGGCACTGAATTTCTGTCATAGAATGATATTCTCTGGCAATACTTCTAAGCTTCTAAGTGGAAAAGAAGTAAATTTTGGGGGGAAGAGATAAATTGAGGACATAAAGATGTTTCAGATGAAAATAATTCTGTCTACTGAAAGAAAGCAGCCAGATGTTCACTTGTCTACTGGTTTGCTTAACTCTTATATGGAAGCAGTATATACAGTTTGCTCCCACATGCCTCCATTGGTGAAAGAAGTCACATAGAGATGCATCTTTTAGGATGAGTACTGCATTTGGGAAGTAGAACCAGATTCTCTGTTAATACTTCTAAGATTCTAAGTGGAGAAGAAGGGCATTTTTGCAGGAACAGGGTAAACTGAGAACATAAAGGTGTTTGAAATGAAAATACTTCTATTCACTGAAAGAAAGCATCTAGATGTTCACTTGTGTACAGGTTTGTTAACTCTGTGTGTGGAGGCAGAACATACAGTTTGTTCTCATATGCTACCATTAGTAAAAAAAGTCAAACAGAGATGCACCTTTCAGGACTTGTGCTAAGTTTTTCCTGTAGATCAGGATTCTTTGGTAACACTTCTTAGCTTCTAAGAAGAGATGAATGGCATTTTCACAGGGACAAGATAAATTGAGAACATAAAGATGTTTGAAATGAAAACACTTCTATTCACTGAAACGAAGCAGCTAGATGCTCACTTGTGTACTGTTTTGCTCAACTTTATGTATGGAAGCAGTATATATAGTTTATTCTCACATGCTTCAGTAAAAGAAGTCAAATATATATGCATCATTTAGGAGGAGTACAGCATTTGGTTTGTAGAATCAGATTATCTGTAATACTTCTAATCTTTTATGTGGAGAACAAGGGCATTTTTGCAGGAAGAGGGTAAATTGAGGACATAAAGATGTTTCAAATGAAAACACTTCTATTCACTAAAAGAAAGCAGCTAGATGTTCACTTGTGTACATGTTTGCTCAACTCTCTGTATGGAAGCAGGTTATACAGTTTGTTCTAACATGTTTCCATTGGTCAAAGTAGTCACATAGAGATGCATCTTTTAGGATGTGTGCTGTGATTCTATTGTAGAGCAAGATTCTCTGGTAATACTTCTACGCTTCTAAGTGGAGAAGAAGGGCATTTTCACAGGAAGAGGGTAAATTGAGGATATAAAGACCTTTCAAATGAAAGCACTTCTATTTACTGAAAGAATGCAGCTAGATGTTCACTTGTGTACAAGTTTGCTTAACTCTATGTATGGAAGCAGTATATAGAGTTTATTCTTACATACTAGCAGTAGTAAAACAAGTCACATAGAGATGCATCATTTAGAAAGTGTGCTGTGATTTCTTATGGAACAAGATATTCTGGAAATAATTTTAAGCTTCTAAGTGGAGAAAAAAGTGCACATTTGTAGCAAGCAGTAAAATTGGGAATATAAAGATGTTTCAAATGCAAACACTTTTATTCACTGAAAGAAAGCAGCTAGATGTTTACTTCTGTACAGGTTTCTTTAACTGTTTTTATGGAAGCAGTATATAGAGTTTGTTCTCACATGCTACCATTACTAAGAGGAGTCACATAGAGACGCATCTTTTAGGATGTTTGCTGTGTTTTTCTTGTAGAACAAGATTCTCTGGTAATACTTCCAAGCTTCTAAGTGTAGAAGAAGGGCATTTTCCTAGCAAGCAGGTAAATTCAGTATATAAAGTTGTTTCGAATGCAAACAGTTCTATTCACTGAAAGAAAGAAGCTAGATGTTCACTTGTGTACATGTGTACTTAACTTTCTTTATGGAAACAGCACATACAGTTTGTTCCCACACGCTGCCATTAGTAAAAAAAAGTCACATCGAGGTGCACCTTTTAGGATGAGTACACCGTTTGCATTGTGGAACCAGATATGCTGTTAATATTTCTATCTTCTTAGTGGATAAAAATTGCACTTTAGCAGTAAGACAGTAAGTTGAGAACATAAATATCTTTCAAATGAAAACACTTCAATTCACTGAAATAAAGCAGCTGGATGTTTACTTGTGTACAGGTTTGCTTTACTCTGTGTATGGAAGCAGTATATACAGTTTGTTCTCATTTTCGTATCAAGCAGGTAAATTGAGAATATGCCGTTCTCCTCCACTTACTAGATTAGAAGTAATACCAGAGAATCTTGTTCTACAACCCAAATGCAGCACGCATCCTAAAAGATGCATCTCTATTTGCCTTCTTTTACTATTGGTAGCATGTGAGAACAAACTTTACACATAGTAAAAGATGCATCTCTATGTGACTACTTTTAATGCTGGGAACATGTGAATAGAAGTGTTTTCTTTTGAAACACCTTTATATTTCAATTTACCTGCTTGCTACAAAAACGCTCTTCTTCTCCACTTAGAAGCTTAGAAGTATTACCGGAGAATCTTGTTCTAAGAGATAATGGTAACACACATCCCAAAAGATGTATGGGTATATGACTTATTTTACTAATGGCAGCATGTGAGAACAAACCATATGTATTGCTTTCATACAGAGAGTTAAGCAAACCTCTACAGAAGTGAACATCTACCTGCTTTCTTTCAGTGAACAGAAGTGTTTTCATTTGAAACACCTTTATATTCTCAATTTATGTGCTTGCTACAGAAATGCCATTCTCCACCTAGAAGCTTAGAAGTATTACCAGAGAATCTTTTTCTACAAGATAAACGCAGCATGTATCCCAAATGATGAATTTCTCAGTGATGCATTTTACCAATGGTAACATGTGAGAACAAAGTGTATTTATAGCTTCGATGCACAGAGTTAAGCAAACCTGTTCACAGTGAACAACTAGCTATTTTCTTTCTATGAATACAAGTGTTTTCATTTGAAATATCTTTATGTTCTCAATTTACCCTCTTCCTGCAATAATGCCTTTCTTCTCCACTTAGAATCTTTGAAGTGTGAATAGCAAATATGGTTCTATAAAGCAAACACTTTACTGGTCCTAAAAAATGCATTTCTATGTAGCTTCGTTTACCAAGAGAAGCATGTGAGAACACACTGTATATACTGCTTCTATACACAGAGTTAAGCATACCAGTACACAAGTGAACACCTAGCTGCTTTCATTCAATGAATACATGAGTTTTCATATGAAACAACCTTATATTTTCAATTTACCCACTTCCTGTAAAAATGCCCTTCTTCTCCTCTTACACGATTAGAATTATTACCAGAGAAACTTGTTCTACAGGTCAAATGCATCACACAAGCTAAAAGATGCACCTCTATGTGACTTCTTTTTACTAATGGTAGCATGTAAAAACAAACTGTATACACTGCTTCCTTTCACAGAGTTAAGCAATCCTGTGCACAAATAAACATCTAACTGTATTCTCTCAGTGAATAGAAGTGTTTTCATTTGAAACATCTTTATGTTCTCAATTTATCCTCTTCCTGTGAAAATACCCTTCTTTTCCACTTAGAAGTTTGTTAGTATTAGCAAACAATCTGGTTCTACAAAAAAACACAATACTCGTCCTAAAAAATACATCTTTATGTGCCTTCTCTTATTGACAACTTCATGTGAGAACAAATGCTATTTACTGCTTCCATACAGAGAGTTATGCACACCTGTACACAAGTGAACATCTAGCTGCTTTCTTTCAGTGAATAGAAGTGTTTTCATTTGACACATCTTTATATTCTCAATTTACCCTCTTACTAAGAAATGCACTTCTTCTCCTCTTAGAAGTTTAGAAGTATTCCCAGAGAATCTTATTCTACAAGACAAATGCAGCAGGCATCCTAAAATTGGCAACTCTATGCGACTTCTTTTACCAATGGCAGCATGTGAGAACCAATTATATACTGCTTCTATACAGAGAGTTAAGCAAATTTGTGCACAGGTTAACATATAGCTGCTTTCTTTTAGTGAGCAGAAGTGTTTGAATTTGAAACATCTCCAAATGCTCAATTTACCAGCTTGCTATGAAAATGCTCTTATTCTGCACATAGAAACTTAGAAGTATTAACAGAGAATCTGATTCTACAACCCAAATACAGTACACATTGTAAAATATGCATTTATTTGTGACTAATTTTACCAATGGAAACATGTGAGAACAAACAACATATAATGCTTCCATACAGAGAGTTAATCAAACCTATACACAAGTGAACATCTACCCGCTTTCTTTCAGTGTATAGACCTCTTTTCATTTGAAAAATCTTTATATTCTCAATTTCCCTGCTTGCTATGAAAATGCCCTTATTCTCCACTTAGAGGCTAAGTATTCCCAGAGATTCGTATTCTACAAGACAAACACAGCAGGCATCCTAATATTTGCTACTCTATGTGACTTCTTTTACGAATGGTATCATGTGAGAACAAACTGCATACACTTCTTCCATATGTACAGTTAATTAAAACTGTGCACATGTGACCATCTAGCTGCTTTCTTTTAGTGAATAGAAGTGTTTTCACTTGAAACATCTCTATGTCCACAGTTTACCCTCTCCTGCAAGAATGCCCTTCTTCTCCACTTAGAGTATTAGAAGTATTACCAGATAATCTGGATCTACAAACCAAACACAGCATGCATCCTAACAGATGCATCTATATTTGACTTCTTTTACTAAAGAGCATGTGAGAACCAACTAAATATACTACTTCTATATACAGAGTTATATATACAGAGTTAAGCAAACCTGTACACAGGTGTACATGTAGCTGCTTTCAGTGAATAGAAGTGTTTTCATTTGAAACATCTTTATATTCTCAATTAACAAGCTTGGTGAGAAAATGTCTTTCTTACCAACTAAGATGCTTAGAAGTACTAACAGAGTACTTCAACCCAAACACATACACATCCTTAAAAATGAATCTCTGTGTGCCTTTTTTACCTTTCAAAACATGTGAGAACAAACTGTATACACTGCTTCCCTATACAGAGTTAAGCAAACCTGTACAAAAGTGAACATCCAGCTACTTTCTTTCAGTGAACAGAAGTGTTTTCATGTCAAACACCTTTATGTTCTCAATTAACCCTCTTCCTGCAAAAATGGCCTTGTTCTCCACTTAGAACTTAGAAGTATTAACATCGAATCCAGTTCTAAAACATAAATGCTGTACTTATCCTAAAAGTTGCATCTGTATGGGACTTCTTTTACTAATGTTAGCATGTGAATAACAAAATACATATACTGCTTCCATACAGAGAGTTAGGCAAACCTGCACACAATGAACATCTAGCTGCTTTCTTTCAGTGAGTAGAAGTGTTTTCATTTGAAACAGCTGTATAATATCAACTAATCCTCTAGCTACGAAAATGCTCTTCTTCTCAACTTAGAAGTTTGGAAGTATTCACAGAGAATCTGGCTCTACAACTCACATGCAGCATATGTCCCAAAAGGTGCATCTCTACGTGAATTAATTTAGTAGTGGTAGTATGTGAGAACAAACTAAGTATACTGCTTCCATACACAGGCTTAAGGAACTTTGTACACAAGTGAACATCTATTGGCTTTCTTTCTGAGAATAGAAATGTTTTCATTTGAAACACATTTATGCCCCCAATTTACCCTCTTCCTTCGAAAATTCCCTTCTTCTCTAATTAGAAGAATAGAAGTACTAGCAGACAATCTGGCTCTACAAACCAAATGCAGCACTCATCCTAATAGATGCATATTTGTGTGACTTCATTTACTAATGGCAGCATTGAGAACAAACAGTACATACTGCTTCCATACAGTTAAGAAACCTGTAAACAATAGAACATCTACCTGCTTTTTTCCAGTGAATAGAAGTGTTCTAATTTGAAACACCTTTATGTCCTCAACTTACGTTCTTTCTCAGAAAATGCCCTTCTTCTCCACTTAGAAGATTAGAAGTATTACCAGAGAATGTGGCTCTACAAACCAAATGCAGTACATGTAAAAGGTGCATATCTATGTGACTTCTTTTACTAATGGCAGCATGTGAGAACAAACTGTATATACTGTTCCATATAGCGTGTTATGCAAACCTGTACACAATGATCATCTAGCTGCTTTCTTTCAGTGAACAGAACTATTTTCATTTGAAACAACCTTATATTCTCAATTTACCCACTTGCTATGAAAATATCCTTATTTCCACTTACAAGCTTAGAAGTATTACCAGAGAATCTTGTTCTACAATAAAAATGTAGCACACATCCTAAAAGATTCATCTCTATGTGACTTCTTTTACTAATGGAAGCATGTGAGAACAACCTGTATGTACTGCTTCCATACACAGAGTTAAGCTAACCTGACCTCAATAGAACATCTAGCTGCTTTCTTGCAGGGAATAGAACTGATTTCATTTGAAACATCTTTATATTTTCAATTAACCTGCTTGCTACAAAAATGCCATCTTCTGCACTTCGAAAATTAGGAGTATTAACAAAGAATCTGATTCTTCACCCTAAACACATACACATCCTAAAAGATGAATCTCTAAGGGACATATTTACAAATGGAAGCATGTGTTAACAAACTGTATATAGTGCTTTCATACACAGAGTTAAGCAAATCTGTACACAAGTGAACATCCAGCTGCTTTCTTTTGGTGAATAGATGTGTTTTCATTTGAAATATCTTTGTGTTCTCAATGTGCCCTCTTCCTGCTAAAATGCCCTTCATTTCCTCTTAGAAGCTAAGAATTATTAGCAGAGAAACTGGTTCTACAACTCAAATGCAGTACACATCCTAAAAGGTGCATCACTATGTGACTACTTTTACCAGCAGAAACATGTTAGAACAAACTGTATATGCTGCTTCCATGCAGAGAGTTAAGCAAACCTGACCACAAGTGAACATCTGGTTGCTTTCTTGCAAGGAATAGAAGTGTTCTCATTTGAAACATCTTTATATTCTCAATTCACCTGCTTGCTACAAAAATGCCCTACTTCTCCACTAAGTAGATTAGAAGTTTTAACATAGACTCTGATTCTTCACCCAAAATGCATACATGTCCTAAAAAATGAATGACTATGTGACATTTTTAACAATGGAAGCATGTGCTATCAAACTGTATATAATGCTTTCACTCACAGAGTTAAGCAAACCTGTACACAAGTGAACATCCAGATACTTTCTTTCAGAGAATAAATGTGCTTTCAATTGAAACATCTTTACGTTCTCAGTTTACCTTCTTGTGCTAAAATGCCCTTCCTCTCCACTTAGAAGATTAGAAATATTAAAAGAGAATATGGCTCTAAAAACTAAATGCAGTACACATCCTAAAGGATGCATCTCTATGTGACTACATTTACAAATGGAAACATGTGAGAACAAATTATATATACTGCTTCCATACAGAGATTTAAGAAAACCTGTACACCAATGAACATCTAGCTTCTTTCTTTCAGTGAATGGAAGTGTTTTCATTTCAAACATCTTTATGTTCTCAATTTACCCTGTTCCTGTGAAAATGCCATTCTTCTCCACTTAGAAGTGTTAAAGTAGGATCCTTCAGAAAATGGCGGTCTGATAGAGTCCTCCCAGACAACCTACAGAATGGGAGAAAATATTTGCATGCTACACCTCTAATAAAGGGCTGATAACCAGAATCTATACAGAACTTAGGAAAATCAACAAGAAAAAATCAAACAACCCCATTAAAAAATGGGCAAAGGACATGAACAGAAACTTTTCCAAAGAAGACAGAATAATGGCCAGCAAACATATAAAAAAGTGCTCAACTTCTCTAATCATCAGGGAAATGCAAATCAAAACCACAATGAGATATCACTTAACTCCAGTGAGATTGGCTCATATCAAAAAATCCCCAAACAACAAATGTTGGTGGGGATGCGGACAGATAGGAACACTCATACACTGCTGGTGGGACTGCAAATTAGTACAACCTCTATGGAAAGTAATATGGAGATACCTCAAAAAATTAAAAGTAGAATTACCATTTGACCCAGCAATCCCACTACTGGGTATTTACCCAAAGGAAAAAAAGACACTTTATAATAAAGACATCTGCTTGCGAATGTTTATAGCAGCACAATTCACAATTGCAAAGTTGTGGAAACAACCCAGGTGCCCATCAATACACGAGTGGATTAATAAAATGTGGTATATGTATACCATGGAGTATTACTCAGCAATAAGGAACAACAGTGAATTAACACATCTGGTATTATCCTGGTTGGAGCTAGAACCCATTCTTCAAAGCGAAGTGTCACAAGAATGGAAAAACAAGCACCACTGGTACTCACCATCAAATTGGTACTAACTGATCAACACCTACATCACACAGGGCAATAATATTCATCAGGGGGTGGGCAGGAGGTAGGGGGGTGGAAGGGATGGGAAAAACTCTCACTGAATGGATGTGGGGAGCACAGTTTGGGGGATGACCACGATTGTAGCTCTGACATGGGCAGTGCATGGGCAATATATATAACCAAAGTGTTGTACCCCCATAATATCCTGAAATAAAAATAAATAAATAAAAAAGATAGTTGACTAAAGTAGAAATTAAAAAAAAAGAAGTGTTAAAGTATTAATAGAGTATCAGGTTCTGCAACCCAAATGCAATACACGAGCCTATGACTACTTTTGTGAATAGAAGCATGCCAGAACCCACTGTATATGCTGCGTCCATACAGAGTTAAGTAAAGCTATACACAAGTGAACATCTAGCTTCTTTCTTTCAGTGATTAAAAGTGTTTGCCTTTGAAACATCTTTAGGTTATCAATTTAACCTCTTCCTTGGAAAATGCCCCTCTTCTCCACTTAGAAATACAGACGTATGAAAAGTGAATATACTTCTACAACACAAATTCTGTACTCATCCTAAAACATGCTTCTCTGTGTTACTTCTTTCAGTAATGGCAGCATGTGACAAACTGTATGTATGGCTTCCATACAAAGAGTTAACCAGACATGTGAGCAAATGAGTATCTACCTGCTTTCTTTCAGTTAACAGAACTGTTTTCATTTGAACCACCTTTATATTCTCAATTTACCCTTTTGGTGAGAACATATCCTTCTTCTCAAGTTAGAAGCTTAGAAGCATAATCGGAGAATCTTGTTCTACAAGAAAAATGCAGCACACATCCTAAAAGATGCACCTCTATGTGGCATCTTTTACTAATGGTGGCATATGAACAAACTGTATATACTGCTTCTATACAGAGAGTTAATCAAACGTGTACACAAGTGAACATCTAGCTGCTTTCTTTCAGCGAATAGAAGTGTTTTCATTTGAAACATCTTTAGGTCCTCAATTTACCCTCTTCTGGTGAAGATGCCCTTCCTCTCCACTTAGGAGTATAGAATTATTACCAGAATATCTGGTTCTATGAAACAAAGGCAGCGATTCTCCTAAGAGATGCATATCTATGTGACTTCTTTTACTAAAGGCAGCATGTGAGAACAAACTGCATGCACTGCTTCCATACAGAGAGATAAGTAAACATGTACACAAGTGAAAATCCAGCAGCTTTCTATCAGTGAATAGAAGTGTTTTCCTTGGAAACACATTTATATTCTCATTTTACCCAATTGCTACAAAAATGCACTTCTTCTCCACTTAGATGCTTATAAGTAATTCCAGAGTATCTTGACTGACAAGAAGAATGCAGCACACATCCTAAAAGATGCATCTGCATGTGACTACTATTACTAATTCTAGCAAGGGAAAACAAACTATATGCACTGCTTCCATACAGAGAGTTAAGCAACCAAGTAAGCAAATGAAAATTTAGCTTCTTTCTTTCCGTGAATAAAACTGTTTGCATTTGAAACGTCTTTATATTCTGAATTTACCTGCTTGCTATAAAAATACCCTTCTTATCCACTTAGAAGCCTAGAAGTAATACCACATAATCTTGATCTACAAGACAAACTCTGCAAGCATCCAAAAAGATGCCTCTCTCTGTGACATCTTTTACTAATGGTAGCATGTGAGAGCAAACTCTATATAGTGCTTCCCTAGAGAAAGATGGGCAAATTGATACAGATAAGAATATCTAGCTGGTTTCTTTCAGTGATTAGAAGTGTTTGCCTTTGAAACATCTTTATGTTATCAATTTACCCTCTTCCTGTGAAAATGCCCTTCTTCTCCAACTAGAACAATAGAAGTATTACCAGAGAATCTTGTTCTACTAGAGAAATGCAGCATTCATCCTAAAGGACCCATCTCTATGTGACTACTTTTACCAAAGGAAACATGTGAGAACACTCTGTATATACTGCTTCCATAGAGAGAGTTAAACAAACTTGTACACTAGTGAACATCTAGCTGCATTCTTGCAGGGAACAAAAGTGTTTTCATTTGAAACATCTTTGTATTCTGAGTTAACCCACTTGCTACAAAAATGCCCTTCTTCTCCACTTAGAAACTTAGAATTATTAACAGAGAATCTGGTTCTCACCCCAAAGGCATACTCATGCTAAAAGATGCATCTCTGTGTGAGAATTATACCAATGGAAACATGTGATACCAAACTGTATGTAGTGATTTCATACACAAAGTTAAGCAAATCTCTACACAAGTGAACATCCAGCTACTTTCTTCAGTGAAGAGAAGTGTTTTCATTTGAAACAGCTTTATGTCCTCAAAGTACCCTCTTCCTGCTAAAATTCCCATTCTACCCACTTAGAAGCTTAGGATTATTAACAGAAAATATGGTTCTACAACCTAAATGCAGCACTTCTCCCAAAAGATGCATATCTATGTGACTCTTTTTACTAATGGCAACATGTGAGAACAAACTCTAAGTACTTCTTCCATTCAGAGAGTTAGTCAAGCTTATACAAATGTGTACATCTAGATGCTTTCTTTCAGTGAACAGAACTGTTTTCATTTGAAACACCCTTATATTCTCAATTTACCTGCTTGCTACAAAAATATCCTTCTTCTCCACGTAGAAGCTTAGAAGTATTACCAGAGAATCTTGTTCTACAAAAAAAATGCAGCACATATCCTAAAAGATGCATTTCTATATGATTTATTTTACTATTGGTAGCATGTGAGAAAAGGCTGTATGTAGTGCTTCCATGCATAGAGTTAAGTAAACCTGTCCAAAAGAGAACATCTAGCTGTTTTCTTTCAGTGACTAGAAGTCTTTTCATCTGAAACCCTTTTATGTTCTCAGTTTCACCTATTCCTGCCAAAATGCCATTCTTCCCTTAGAAGCGTAGAAGTATTGACAGAGAATCTGGTTCTACAACCCAAATGCGGTACACTACGCGAAAGACACATCTGCGTGTGACTTCTTTTACCAATAGAAGCCTGTGAGAACAGACTGTATATACTGCTTCCATACACAGGGTTAAGGAAACCATTACACAAGTGAACATCTAGCTGCTTCCTTTCGGTGAATAGAAGTGTTTTCATTTGAAATACCTTTATGTCCTCAATTTACCCACTTCCTACAAAAATGCCCTTCTTCTCTACATAGAAGAATAGAGGTATTACCAGACAATCTGGTTCTACAAACCAAAAGCAGTACTCATCTTACTAGATGCATATTGATGTGACTACTTTTAATAATGGAAGAATGTGAGAACCAACTGTATGTACTTTTCCATGCAGAGAGTTAAGCAAACCGGTACACAAGTGAATATCTAGCTGCTTTCTTTCAGTGACCAGAACTGTTTTCATTTGAAACAGCCCTGTATTCTCAATTTACCCACTTGCTACAAAAATATCCTTCTTCTCCCTTCACATGCTTAGAAGTATTACCAGAGAATATTGTCCTACTAGAAAAATGCAGCACACATCCTAAAGATACATCTCCATGTGACTTCTTTTACTAATGGTAGCATGTGAGAACAAACTGTATGTACAGCTTCCATACACATAGTTAAGCACACCTGTACACAAGTGAACATCTAGCTGCTTTCTTGCAAGGAATAGATGTGTTCTCATTTGAAACATCTTTATATTTTCAATTAATCCACTTTCTGTGGAAGTGCCCTTCTTCTCCACTTAGAAGCTTAGAAGTATTAAGAGAGAATCTGTATCTTCACCCAAAATGCATACACATCCTAAAAAATGAATCTTTATGTGACATTTTTTACCAATAGAAGCATGTGATAACAAACTGTATATAGTGCTTTTGTGTTCAGAGTTAAGGAAACTTGCACACAAGTGAACATCTACCTACATTCTTTCAGTGAATAGAAGTGTTTTCATTTGAAACATCTTTATGTTCTCAATTTACCCTCTTCCTTCTAAATGCCCTTCCTCTCCACTTAGAAGCTTATTATTATTAACAGATATACTGGTTCTAAAACACAAATGCAGTACACAAACTAAGAGATGCATCTCTATGTGACTACTTTTAGCAATGTAAATGTGAGGCCAAACAGTATATACTGCTGCCATACAGAAAGTTAACCACACTTGTACACAAGTTAACATCTAGTTGCCTCTTTCAGTGAATAGAAATAAAATGTGGTATATGTTTACCATGGAGTACTACTCAGCAATAAAAAACAATGGTGAATCAACACTTCTGGTATTATCCTGGATAAAGCTAGAGCCCATTGTTCAAAGCAAAGTATCACAAGAATGGAAAAACAAGCACCACTGGTACTCACCATCAAAATGGTACTAACTGATCAATACTTATGTCACACATGGCAATAATATTCATTGGGGGTGGGCAGGCGGGAGGGGGGTGGAAGGGATGGGAAAACTCTCACTGAATGGGTGCTGGGCACACAGATTAGGGGATGTCCATGAGTGTAGCTCTTACATGGGCAGTACATGGGCAATATATATAACAAAAGTGTTGTACCCCCATAATATTCTGAAATAAAAACAACTAAAAAAAAAAAAACCCAAAAAAAACTGCAAAGGTGAAAGATAAAAAATAGAAGTGTTTTTGTATGAAATACCTTTATGTCCTCTACCCACCCTCTTCCTGTGAAAATGCCCTTCTTCTCTACTTAGAACATTAGAGGTATTACCAGAGAATCTGGATCTACAAACCAAACACAGGACACTTCCTATTAGATGCACATATATGTGATTTCTTTTACTAATGGCAGCATGTGAGAACAAACCTTATATACTGCTTCAATACACAGAGTTAAGCAAACCTGTACAGAAGTGAACACCTAGCTGCTTTCTTTCAGGGAATAGAAGTGTTTTCCTTTGAAACAGCTTTATGTACTCAATTTACCTTCTTCCTGTGAAAATGCCCTTCCTCTCCACTTCAAGCTTAGAGTTATTACTAGAGTATCTAGTTCTACAAGACAAATGCAGCACACAACCTAAAAGTTGCACCTCTATGTGACTACTTTTACCAATGGAAACATATTAGAAGTAACCTTATATACTGCTTCCATACACAGAGTTAAGCAAACCTGTACACATGTGAACACTAGCTTCCTTCTCTGAGTGAATACAAGTCTTTTAATTTGAAACACCTTTATGTCCTCAACTTACCCTCCTCCTGTGATAATGTCCTTCTTCTCCACTCAGAAGATTAGAGGTATTATCAGAAAATCTGGTTCTACAACCCAAATGCTGTTCTCCCCTTAAAAAGATGCATATCTATGTAACTTCTTTTACTAATGGTAGTATGTGAGAACAAACTGTATATACTGCTTCCAGACAGTGAGTTATGCAAACATGTACTCAAGTGAACATCTACCTGCTTTCTTTCAGTGAACAGAAGTGTTTTCATTTGAAACATTTTTATATACTCAATGCTTGCTATGAAAATGCCCTTCTTCTCCACACAGAAGCTTAGAAGTATTAACAGAGAATCTGGTTCTTAAACCCAAATACATACACATCCTAAAAGACGTATCCCTATGTGACTTCTTTCCAAAGAAATCATGTGAGAACAAACTCTATATACTGCTTCCTTACACAGAGTTAATCAAACCTGTACACAAGTGAACATCTAGCTGCTTTCTTTCAGGGAATACAAGTGTTTTCACATCTTTGTATCCTCAATTTACTCTCTTCCTGTGAAAAAAAACCCTTCTTCTCCACTTACATCTTTAGAAATATTACAGATAATCTGGTTCTACAAAAAAAAAAAAACCAAAAAAACAAAAAAATGAAGTACACCTCCTACAAAATGCACATCTATGGGAATTTTTTTTACTAATGACAGCAGTGAGAACAAACTGTATACTGCTTCCATACTGAGAGTTAAGCATACCTGTACACAATTTTACATTTAGCTGCTTACTTTCAGTAACTAGAAGTATTTTCATTAGAAACATCTTTATATCCTCAATTTACCCTCTTCCTGCGCAAATGCTTTTCTTCTCCACTTAGAAAATAAGAAGTATTACTAGAGAATATGGTTCTACAAACCAAATGCAGTACTCCTTCTAAAAGGTTCATATCTATGTGACTGCTTTTACTAATGGCAGCTTGTGAGAAAACACTGTATTTATTGCTTCTATACAGAGACTTAAGCAAACATGTACTCAAGTGAACATAAAGCTGCTTTCTTTCAGTAATAGAAGTGTTTCAATTTGAAACAGCTATATTCTCAATTTACCCACTTGTTAAGGAAATGCCCTGCTTCTACACTTAGGAGCATAGAAGTATTAACAGAGAATCTGGTTCTACAAACCAAACACAGTACACATCCCAAAACATGCTTCTCTATGTGAATTGTTTTACTAATGGTAGCATTTGAGAACAAACTGAATACACTGCTTAGATACAGAGAGTTAAGCAACCCTGTACAAAAGTGAACATCTAGCTTCTTTCTTTCACTGAATAGAAGTGTTTTCATTTGAAATATCTTTATGTTATCAATTTACCCTTTTCCTGCTAAAATGCCTATCTTCTCCACTTAGAAGCTTAGAATTATTAATAGAGTATCTGGTTCTACAACTCAAATGCAGTACATATCCTATAAGATGCATGTCTATGTGACTACTTTTACCATAGGAAACATGTGAGAACAAACTATGTATAATGCTGCCATACAGAGAGTTAAGCAAACATGTACACAAGTGAACATCTAGCTGCTTTCCTTCAGTGAATAGAAGTGTTTTCATTTGAAACATCTTTATGAACTAAATTTAACCTCTTCCTGTGAAAATGTCATTCTTCTCCACTTAGAAGCTTACAAGTATTAACAGGGAATCTAGCTGTACAACCCAAATGAAGTATATGTACCAAAAGATGCAACTCTAAATGAATTCTTTTACTAATGGTAGCATGTGAGAACAAACTGTATATAATTCTGCCATACATAGAGTTAAGCAAACCTGTACACAAGCGAACATCCAGCTGCATCTCTCAGTGAATAGAAGT
The DNA here is from genome assembly GCA_023783475.1 of Daubentonia madagascariensis. Classification (NCBI taxonomy): domain Eukaryota; kingdom Metazoa; phylum Chordata; class Mammalia; order Primates; family Daubentoniidae; genus Daubentonia; species Daubentonia madagascariensis. The sequence goes on from JAKFHU010001250.1 coordinate 117,161, forward strand.
ATTTTCATTTGAAACACGCTTATGTCCTCAATTCAACCTCTTCCTGCGAAAATACCCTTCCTCTCCACTTGGAACATTATTAGTATTATAGACAATCTGGTTCTACAAACAAAACACAGTACTACTACTAAAAGATGCACATCTATGTGACTTCTTTTACTAATAACAGCAGTGAGAACAAACTGTATGTATTGCATCCATACAGATAGTGGAGTAAACTTGTACACAAGTGAACATCTAGGTGGTTACTTTCAGTGAATAGAAGTATTTTAATTTGAAACACCTTTATATTCTCCATTAACCACTTTTTAGGAAATTGCTGTTCATATCCACTAACAAACTTAGAAGTATTACCATAGAGTCTGGTTCTACAAGCAAAAAGCAGTACGTTCCCTAAAAGATGTATCCCTATGTGAATTCTTTTACTTATGGAAGCATGTGGGACCAAAAAGTATATACTGCTCCCATACACAGAGTTATGCAAACCTGTACAAAAGTGAACTCTCACTGCTTTCTTTCAGTGAACGGAAGTGTTTTCACTTGAAACACCCTCACATTCCCATTTACTGTGCTAGCTACAGCAATGCACTTCTTCTCCACATAGAACTTATAACTATGAGAGAGGAATCTGGTTCTACACTCCAAAGGCAGTACACGTCCTAAGATATGCATCTCTATGTGACTTCTTTTACTAAAGGAAGCATGTGAGTAGAAACCGTAGATACTGCTTCCATACAGAGTTAAGCTAACCTGTAAACAACTAAACATCTAGCTGCTTTCTCTCAGTGAATAGTAGTGTTATCGTTTGAAATATCTTTATTTTGTCAATTTACCCACTTGCTATGAAAATGTACTTCTTCTCCACTTAGAAACTTAGAAGTATTACCAGAGAATCTGGTTCCACAAAGGAAATGCTGTGCACATCCTACAAGAAGCACCTCTATATGACTTCATTTACTTATGGAAGCCTGTGACAACAAACTGTATATAATGCTTCCATACACAGAGATAAGCAAACATGTATACAATTGAACATGTAGCTGCTTTCTTTCAGTGAATAGAAGTGTTTTCACTTGAAACATCTTTATATTTTCCATTAACCCATTTTTTTTTTGAAATTTCCCTTGTTCTATACTTGGAAAGTTAGAACTGTCACCAGTGAATCTGGGTCTACAACCAAAACACAGTACACTTCCTAAAACATGCATGTCTATGTGTCTTCTTTTACATATGGAAGCATGTGAGAACAAACTGTGTATAATGCTTCCATACATAGAGTTAAGCAAACCTGAAGAGAGTGAAAGCCTAGCGACTGCACCTCAGTGAATAAAAGTATTTTCATTTGAAACACGTTTATATTCTCAATTTTCTTGCTTGCTATGAAAATCCTTTCTTCTCCACTTAGAAGGTTAGAAATATTACCAGAGAATCTGGGTCTACAAGCAAAATGCAGTATGCGTCCTGAAAGATGCATCCCTATGTGACTTCTTTTACTTATGGAAGCATGTAAGTCCAAACAGTATATACTGCTTTCATACACAGAGTGTGCAAACCTGTTCAAAAGTAAACTTCTCACTGCTTTCTTTCAGTGAATGGAAGTTTTTTCACTTGAAACACCTTTATATTCTCAATAACCCCGCTAGCTACAACAATGCTCTTCTTCTCCACTTAGAACTTAATACCATTATATGAAAATCTGGTTCTACACTATAAAAGCAGTATACATCCTCAGAAATTCTTCTCTATATGACTTCTTTTACTAAAGGAAGTATGTTAGTACAAACTATATATTCTGCTTCCATACACACAGTTATGCTAACCTGTACCCAATGAACATCTAGGTGCTTTCTATCAGAGAAGAAAATTGTTTTCATATGAAACAACTTTATATTGCCAATTTATCCCCTTGCTATGAAAATGTCCTTCTTCTCCACTTAGAAGCTCATAAGTATTACCAGATAATCTGGTTCTGCAAACAAAATGCTGTACAAGTCCTAGAAGAAGCACCTCCATGTGCCTTCTGTTTTTCATGGAAGCCTTTGAAAACAAACTATATATAATGCTTTCATACACAGAGTTAAGCAAATGTGTACACATCTGAACATCTTGCTGCTTACTTTCAGTGATAGAAGTGTTTTCATTTGAAACATTTTTATATTCTCCATTAACCTACTTTTTATGAAATTGCCCTTGTTCTTCATTTAGAAGCTTGTAAATGTTACCAGTGAATCTGGGTCTACAAACAAAACAGGGTACACTTCCTAAAAGATGCATGTCTATGTGTCTTCTTTTACTTATGAAATTCCACGGATCAACCTGTGTAAAATGTTTCCATACACAGAATTAAGCAAACCTGCACACAAATGAACATTTAGCTGCTATAATTTATTGACTAGAAGTGTTTTCAATTGAAACATCTTTATATTCTCCATTAACCTGCTTGTTACAAAAATACCCTTCTTCTACACTTAGAAGCTTAGAAGTATTACCAGGAAATCAGGTTCTACAGCAGAAATGCAGTACATGTCCTAAAAGAAGCATCTCTGTGTGACTACTTTTACTTATAGATACATATGAAAAGAAACAGTGTATAGTGCTTCCACACACAGAGTTAAGCAAACTTTTACACAACTGAACATCTAGCTGCTTCCTGTGACTGAATGGATGTGTTTTCACTAGAAACAACTTTATATTCTCTGTAACTCGCTTGTTAGGATAATGCCCTTCTTCTCCACTTAGGAGCATAGAAATGTTACCAGTGAATCTGGGTTGACAACTGAAACACAGAACACTTCCTAAAAGTTGCATGTCTATATGACTTCTTTAATAATCGAAGCATGAGGGATCAAACTGTATATACTGCTTCCATACACAGAGTCAAGGAAACCTGAACAAAAGTGAACACCCATCTTCTCCACCTAAGTGAATAGAAGTGATTACATTTGAAATATCTTTATATTCATTTAACATCTTTATATTCAATTTACCCCCTTGCTACAAAAATGTCCATCTTCTCCACTTAGAATCTTAGAAGTATTACCAGAGAATCTGGATCCACAAGTGAAATGCAGTATGCATCCTCAAAGATGCATCTCTATGTGATTTCTTTTACTTATGGAAGCATGTGAATACAAACTGTATATAATGCTTCCATACACAGAGTTAAGCATACCTGAATACAAGTGAGCACCTAGCTGCTTCACTTCAGTGAATATAAGTGTTTTCATTTGAAACCTTTTTTTAATTCTGAATTTACCTGCTTGCTACAAAATGTCTTTTTCTCCACTTAGAAGTTCAGAAGTATTACCAGAGAATCTGGTTCTGCAAGTGAAACACTGTTCACATCCTATAAGAAGAATCTCTATGTGACTTCTTTTACTTATGGAAGCATGTGAGACCAAACAGTATATAATGCTTCCATACACAGAGTTAAGCTAACCTGTACACAACTTAATAGCTAGCTGCTTTCTCTCAGAGAACAGAAGTGTTTTCATTTGAGACATCTTTGTATTCTCAATTGACCTGCTAGCTAGGAAAATGTCCTTTTTCTCCACATAGAAGCTTTGAAGTATTACTAGAGAATCTGGTTCTACAAGTGAAATGCAGCTCACATCCTAAAAGAAGCATCTCTATTTGACTTCTTTTACATATGGAAGCATGTGAAAACAAAGTGTACATAATGCTTCCATACACAGAGTTAAGCATACCTGAACACACGTGAACACCTAGTTACTTCACTTCAGTTTATACCAGTATTTTCATCTGAAACATCCTTATATTCTCAATTTGCCTGCTTTGTACAAAAATGTCCTTCTTCTCCACTTAGAACCTTATAAGTATTACGAGAGAATCTGGTTCTACAACCAAAACAGAGTACACGTGCTAACAGAAGCATCTCTATGTGACTTATTTTACTGATGGAGGCTTGTGAGAACAAGGTGATATAATGCTACCATACACAAAGTTAATCAAATCTGTAAACAACTAAACATCTAGCTGCTTTCTTTCAGTGAATAGAAGTGTTTTCTCTTGGAATACCTTTATTTGCTCAATTAACCCACTTTTTAGGAAAATTCCCTTATTCTCCACATAGAACCTTAGAAATGTTACCAGTGAATCTGGGTCTACAACTGAAAAACTGTATACTTCCTTAAGGATGAATGTGTATGTGGCTTCTTTTACTAATCAAAGCATGAGAGAACAAACTGCATAAACTTCTTCAACACACAGAGTTAAGCAAACCTGACCACAAGTGAACACCTAGCTGCTTCACTTCAGTGAATGCAAGTGATTTCATTTGAAACATCTTAATATTCTCAATTTGCCTGCTTGCTAAGAAATTGCTCTTCTTCTCCACTTAGAAGCTTAGAAGTATCACCAGAGAATCAGGTTCTACAAGTGAAATTCAGTACACATCCTAAAAGATGCATCTTTATGTGATTTGCTTTACTTATGGAAGCATGTGGCACCAAAGAATATATAATTCTTCCATATACAGTGTTATGCAGCCCTGTGCAAAAGTGAACATCTAGCTGCTTTCTTTCACTGAGTAGAAGTGCTTACACTAGAAACATCTTTATATTCTCAATTAACTCACTAGCTACAAAAATGCCCTTCTTCCCCACTTAGAGCTTAGAACTATTATCAGTGAATCTGGTTCTACACTCCAGACGCAGTACATGTCCTAAAAGATGCATTTCTATGTGACTTTTTTTTACTAATGTGAGTACAAAATATGTATAGAGCTTCCACACAAAGAGTTAAGCTAACCAGTACACAGCTGAAACTCTAGCTGCTTTATCTCAGTGACTATAAGTGTTTTCATTTAAAACAACTTTATATTGTCAATTTACATGCTTGCTACAAAAATGTCCTTTTTCTCCACTTAGAAGATTAGAAGTATTACCAGAGAATCTGGTTCTTAAACCAAATCACTGTACACGTCCTTAAAGATGCATCTCTATGTGACTTCTTTAACTAATCAAAGCATGTGAGAACAAACTGTATATACTGCTTTCATACACAGAGTTAAGAAAAACTGAACACAAGTGAAAACCTAGCTGCTTTGCTTTAGTGAATACAGTGTTCCATTTGAAACACCTTTCTACTGCCAATTTACCCTCTTCCTATGAAAATGTACTTCTCTTCCACTTGGAAGCTTAGAAGAATTACCAGAAAATCTGTTCTACAAGTGAAATACAGTACAAGTGCTAAAAGAAGCATCTCTATGTGACTTCAGATGCATGTGAAATCAAACTGTGTATAATGCTTCCATACACAGAGTTATTCAAACCTGTACAAAGTGAAATTCTCGCTGCATTCCTTCAGTGAGTGAAAGAGTTTTCGCTTGAAACATCTTTAAATTCTCAGTTACCCCACTAGCTACAAAAATGCCTTTTTTCTCCAGTTAGAACTTATAGTTATTGTAGGCAAATCTGGTTCTACACTCCAAATGCAGTACATATCCTAACAGATTCATCTTTATGTGACTTGTTTTACTAAAGGAAGCATATGAGTACAAACTCTATATACTGCTTCCACACACAGAGTTAAGCTATCTTGTACACAACTGAACATCTACCTACTTTTCCTTCAGTGAATAGAAGTGTTTTCACTTCAAACATCCTTATATCCTCCATTATCCTACTTTTAATGAAATTGCACTTCTTCTCCACGTTGAAGCTTACAAATGTTACCAGTGAAGTTGGGTCTACAATGAAACACAGTACACTTCCTAAAAGATGCATGTCTATGTGATTTCTTTTACTTATTGAACCATGTGAAAACTATATATGATGCTTCCATACACAGAGTTAAGTAAACCCATACACAACTGAATATCTAGCTGCTTTCTTTTAGTGAATAGAAGTGTTTACCCTTGAATCATCTTTATATTCTCATTAACCTGCTTTTGATGAAATTGCCCTTCTTCTCCACTTAGAAAGTAGAAATGTTACCAGTTAATCTGGATCTACAATGGAAACACAATACAATTCCTAAAATATGCATGTCTATGTGTGTTCTTTTACTTATAGAAGCATATTAAAATAAACTGTATATAATGCTTCCATAAACAGACTTAAGCAAACCTGTACACATCTGAAAATCTAGCTGCTTTCTCTGAGAGAATAGAAGTGTTTTCACTGAAACATCTTTATACTGTCAATTCACCCGCTTGCTACAAAAATGTCCTGCTGCTCCACTTAGAAGCTTAGAAGTATTACCATACAATCTGGTTCTACAAATGAAACGCTGTACTCATCCTAAAACAAGCATCTCTATGTGACTTCTATCACTTAAGGGAGCCTGTGAAAACAAACTGTATATAATGCTTCCTTACACAGAGTTAAGCAAATTTGTACACAATGGAACATGTAGCTGCTGTCTTGTGAATAGAAGTGCTTTCAGTTGAAACATCTTTATATTCTCCATTAACGTGCTTTTTTTCAATATTGCTGTTCTTCTCCACTTTGAAGTTTAGAAATGTTACCAATGAGTCAGGGTCTACAACTGAAATACAGTACACTTTCTAAAATATGCATGTCTATGTGACTTCTTTTACTTATGGAAGCATGTGAGACCACACTGTATACACTGTGTCCATACAAACCCTTTTGCAAATCTATACAAAAGTGAAATTCTCACTGCTTTCTTTCAGTGAATGTAAGTGTTTACACTTGAAACATCTTTATACTGTATTATCTGGCTAGCTACAAAAATGCACTTCTTCTCTACTTTGAATTTATTACTATTATAGGCCAATCTGTTTCTACACTCCACATGAACTACATGTCCTAACTGACGCATCTCTATGTGACATTTTTACTAAAGGAACCATGTAAGAACAAACTGTATATACTGCTTACATACAGAGTTAAGCTAACCAGTACACAACTGAACATCTATGTGCTTTCTCTCAGGGAACAGAACGTTTCTAAGCTTCTAAGTGGAGAAGGAGGGCATTGTGGTAACAGGCATGTTAATTGATAATATTAAGATGTTTCACATGAAAACACTTCAGTTCACTCACAGAAAGCAGATAGATGTTCAGTTGTGTCCAGGTTTGCTTATCTCTGTGTATGGAAGCATTATATATAGTTTGTTTTCACACGCTTCCATAGGTAAAACAAATCATATGAAATGCATCTGTTAGAAAGCTTACTGTGTTTTGCCTGTAAAATCAGATTCTCTGATATTACTTCTAAGCTTCTAAGAGGAGTAAAAAGACATTTTTGTAGCAAGTGGGTAAATAGAAAATATAAAGATGTTTCAATTGAAAACACTTGTATTCACTGAGAGAAAGCAGGTAGATGTTCAGTTGCGTATAGGATAGCTTAACTCTGTATATGGAAGAGTATATAGTTTGTTCTCACAAGCTTTGATTAGTAAAATAAACCACATAGACATGCATTTTTTAGGAAGTGTACTGGGTTTTGGTTGTAGACCCATATTCACTGATAACATTCCTAAGCTTCTAAGTGTAGAAGAGAGGCATTGTCATAGCAAGCATATTAATTGAGAATATAAAGATGTTTGAAATGAAAACACTTCTACTCATTCACAGGAAGCACCTAGATGTTCAGTTGAGTACTGGTTTTCTTAACTGTATGTATGGAAGCATTATATACGTTTTTATTTTCACATATTCCATAAGTGAAAGAAATCACATAGAAATGCATCTTTCAGGTTTCTACTGCGTTTTGCTTGCAGAACCAGATTACCTGGTGTAATTCTAAGCTTCTAAGTGGAGAAGTAGGGCATTTTTGCAGCTAGCACGTATAGAGAATGTAAAGATGTCTCAAATGTAATCATTTCCATACACTGAAAGAAAGCAGCTAGATGTTCAGTTGTGTACAGGTTTCCTTAACTCTGTGTATGGAAACATTATATTCAGTTTGTTGTCCCATACTTCCATAAGTAAAAGAAGTCACATAGACATGCATCACTTAGGAAGTGTACTGTGTTTAGGTTGTAGAACCAGAATCACTGGTAATATTTCTAAGCTTCTAAGTGGAGTAGAAAAGCATTTACATAATAAGTGGGTTAATGGAGAATATAAAGATATTTCAAATGAAAAGGCTTCTATTCACTGAAAAAAAAAAGAGCTAGATCTTCAGTTGAGTACAAGTTTGCTTAACTCTATGTATGGAATCATTATATACAGTTTGGTCTCACATGCTTCCACAAGTAAAATAAGTCACATAAAGATGCATTTTCTAGGACACGTACTGGGTTTTGTTTGTAAAACCTGATTCTCTGGTAATACTTCCACGTTTGTAACAGGAGAAGAAGGGCATTTTTGTAGCTAGCAGTGTAATTGAGAGTATAAAGATGATCAAGTGAAAACACTTCCATTCACTGAAGTAAAGCAGCAAGAAGTTCACTTTTGTACAGGTTTGCATAACTCTGTGCGTGGAAGCAGTATATCCTGTTTGTTGTACATGCTTCCATAAATAAAAGAGGACACATGGTGATGAATATTTTAGAACATGAACATCATTTCAATTGTGGGACCAGATTCTGTGGTAATACTTCTAAGCTTGTAAGTGGAGAAGAAGGGTATTTTTGTACCAAGCTGGCAAATTGACAATATAAAATGTTTCAAATGAAAACACTTCTATTCTCTGAGAGAAAACAGCTATATGTTCAGTTGTGTACAGGTTAGTTTAACTCTGTGTATGAAAGCAGTATATACAGTTTATACTCACATGCTTCCTTTAGTAATAGATGTCACTTTGACATTCATCTGTTATGATGTGTACTGCATTAAGTATGTAGTACCAGATTCGCCCATAATAGTTATATGTTCTAAGTGGAGAGGAAGGGCATTTTTGTAGCTAGTGCAGTAATTAAGAATATAAAGATGTTTCAAGTGAAAACACTTCTATTAATTGAAAGAAAGCAGGTAGATGTTCACTTTTGTACAGGTTTGCATAACTCTGTGAATGGAAGCAGTATATACTCTTTGGTCTCATGCGTCCATAAGTAATAAAAATCACATAGAGATTCATCATTTAGGACACATACTGCATTTCACTTGTAGAAGTATATACTCTGGTAATACTTCTAAGCTTCTATGTAGAGAAGAAGGGCATGTTGGTAGCAGGTGGGTAAATTGAGAATATAAAGGTGTTTGATATGAAATCACTTGTATTCCCTGAAGTGAAGCAGCTAGGTATTGTGTTGTGCTCAGGTTTGTGTAACTCTGTGTATTGATGGAGTTTATGCAGTTTGTTCTTGCATGCCTTGATTAGTAAAAGAAGTCACCCAGACATACATCTTTTAGGAAGTGCACTGTGTTTCAGTTGTAGACCCAGATTCACTGGTAACATTTCTAAGTTTCTAAGTGGAGAAAAGGGCATTTTCCTAAGAAATGGGATAATGGAGAGTATAATGATGTTGCAAGTGAAAAGAATTCTATTCACAGAGAAGCAACTAGATGTTCAGTTGTGTACAGGTTAGCTTATCTCTGTGTATGGAAGCAGTGTATATTGTTAGTCCTCACATGTTTCCATAAGTAAAAGAAGTCACATAGAGATGCATCAATTACGACTTGTACAGCATTTCATTTTTAGAACCAGATTCTCTGTTAATACTTCTAAGCTTGTAAGTGGAGAAGAAGGACATTTTCATAGCAAGCAGGTAAATTGAGAATATAAAGGTGTTTCAAATGAAAACACTTGTATTCACTGACGTGAGACAGCTAGGTGTTCACTTGTGTTCAAGTTTACTTAACTCTGTGTATGGAAGCATTATATGCAGTTTGTTTTCATGTGCTTCCATAAGTAAAAGAAATCACATAGACATGCATCTTTCAGGAAGTGTACTTTGAGTCGTTTGTAGACCCAATTCATTGGTAACATTTCTAAGCTTTTAGCTGGAGAAGAAGGGCAATTTCAAAAAGCAGGTTAATGGAGGATAAAAAGATGTTTCAAGTGAAAACATTTCTATTCACTGAAAGAAAGCAGCTAGATGTTCTGTTGTGTACAGGTTTGCTTAGCTCTGTGTATGGAAGGGTTGTGTACAGTTTGTTTCCACTGGCATCTATCAGTTAAAGAAGACACATGGAGGTGCTTCATTGAGTATATATACAGTGTTTCGATTGTAGAACCAGATTCTCTGTTAATACTGCTAAACTTCTAGTGGAAAAGAAGACATTTTCATAGCAAGTTGGTAAGTTGACAATATAAACATGTTTCAGATGAAAACACTTCTATTCTCTGAGAGAAAGAAGCTAGATGTGCAGTGGTGTACAGGTTTGCTTAACTCTGTATGGAAGCAGTATATGCAGTTTGTTTTCACATGCTTCATGAGTAAAAGAAGTCACACAGACACGCACATTTTAGGAAAAGTACTGTTTCGGTTGTAGACCCAGATTCACTGGTAACATTTCTAAGCCTCTCAGTGGAAAAGAATGGCAATTTCATAAAAAGCTGTTTAATGGAGAATAAAAAGATGTTTCAAGTGAAAATATTTATATTCACTAAAAGAAAGCAGCAAGATGTTCAGTTGTATACAGGTTTATATAACTCTGTGTATTTAAGTATTATATACAGATTGTTTTCACATGCCTCCATAAGTAAAGGAAGTCACATAGACATGACTCTTTTAGGAAGTGTGTACTGTGTTTCAGTTGTAGACCCAGGTTCACTAGTAACATTTCTAAGCTTCTAAGCTGAAAAGAAGGGCAATTAATTAAAAAGCTGGTTAATGGAAAATATAAAGATGTTTCAAATGGAAACACTTCCATTCACTGAAAGAAAGAAACTAGTGTTCAGTTGTGTACAGGTTTGCTTATCTCTGTGTATGGAAGCATAATATACAGTTTGTTTCCACAGGCTTCCATAAGTAAAGGAAGGCACATAGAGGTACTCATTTTAGGACATGTACAGCATTTCCTTTGTGGTAGCAGAATCTCTGGTAATACCTCTAAGCTTCTAGTGGAGAAAGAGGACATTTTTGTAGGAAGTGAGTAAATGTAAATATAAAGATGTTTCAAATTTAAACACTTGTATTCTCTGATATAGAGAAGCTAGATGCTCAGGTGTGTACAGGTTTGCTTAGCTCTGTGTATGGAAGCATTACATACAGTTTGTTTTCACATGCTTCCATAAATAAAAGAAGTCACAAAGACATGCATCTTTTAGGAAGTGTACTGTGTTTTGGCTGTAGACCAAGATTCACTGGTAACATTTCTAAGATTCTAAGTGGAACCAAAGGACAATTTCATAAAAAGTGGGTTAATGGTAAATATAAAGATGTTCCAAGTGAAAACACTTCCATTCACTAAAAGAAGGCAGCTAGATGTTCAGTTTTGTGCAGGTTAGCTTAACTCTGTGTATGGAATCAGTATATGTAGTTTGTATTCACATGCTTCCTTTTGTAAAAGAAGTCACATAGAGATGCGTCTCTCAGGATGTGTACTGCTTTTGGATTGTAGAAACTGTTTTGCATATTATACTTATACGTTCTAAGTAGAGAAGAAGGGAATTCTTGTAGCTAGCGGAGTAATTGAGTATATAAAGATGTTTCAAGTGAAAACACTTCCATTCACTGAAAGAAAGCAGCAAGAAGTTCACTTTTGTACAGGTTTGCATAATATGTAAGCAGTATGTACTCTTTGGTCTCACATGTTTCAGTAAGTAAAAGAAGTCACATAGAGATGCATCCATTAGGACCTGTATTGTGTTTGGCTTGTAGAATTAGATTCTCCAGTAATACTTCTGTTCTTTTATGTAGTGAAGAAAGGAATTTTCATATCAAGCAGGTAAATTGACAGTATAAAGGTGTTTCAAATGAAAACACTTGTATTCACTGAAATGTAGCAGCTAGGTGTTCGCCTCTGTTCCGGTTTGCTTAACTCTGTACATGGAAGCATTATATAAACTTTGTTTTCACATGCTTCCATAAATACAAGTAGTCAGATACACATGCATCTTTTAGGACATGTACTTTGTTTTGATGTAGACCCAGATTCACTGGTAACATTTCTAAGCTTCTATGTGGAAAAGAAGGGCAATTTCCTGGAGAATAAAAAATATGTTTCAAATGAAAACACTTCTATTCACTGAATGAAAGCATCTAGATGTTCTGTTGTGTACACTTTGGCTTCCCTCTGTGTATGGAAGCACTATATATAGTTTGTTTCCACAAACTTGCATAAGTTAAAGAAGGCGTATGGAGGTGCTTCTTTGGGCATGTGTATAGTGTTTAATTTGTAGAACCAGTTTCCATGGTAATACCTCTAAGCTTCTATTGGAGAAAAAGAACATTTCTATACCAAGGAGGTAAATTGACAATATAAAGATGTTTCAAATGAAAACACTTCTATTCTCTGAGAGAAAGCAGCTCGATGTCCACTTGTGTACAGGTTTGCAAACTCTGTGTGTGGAAGCATCATATAAAGTTTGTTTCCACATACTTCCATAAGGAAAAGATTTCATATAGACATGCATCTTTTAGGAAGTGAACTGTATTTCTTTTGAATACCCAGATTCACTGGAACATTTCTAAGCTTCTAAGTGGACAAGAAGGGCAATTTCATAAAAAGAGGGTAAATGGAGAATACAAAGATGTTACAAAGGAAAACACTTCTATTCACTGAAATAAAGCACCTAGATGTTCACTTGTGAACGGGTTTGCTTAACTCTGTGTATGGAAGAATTATATATAGTTTGTTTCCACATGCTTCCATAAGTAAAAAAGGCACATAGAGGTGCTTCTTGTAGGACATGTACAGTGTTTCCATTGTAGAACCTGATTCTCTGGAAATACTGCTAAGCTTCTAGTGGAGAAGAAGGACATTTTAGTAGGAAGCAGGAAAATTGAGAAAATAAGGAAGTTTCAATTGAAAACACTTCTAGTCTTTCAGAGACAGCAGCTAAATTTTTATTTGTATACAGGTTCGCTTAACTCTGTGTATGGAAACTATATAAAGTTATGTTTTCACATGCTTCCATAAGTGAAGAAGTCACATAGACATACATCTATTAGGAAGTGTCCTGTTTTTTTGGTTGTAGACCCAAATTCACTGGTAAATTTCTAAGATTCTAAGTGGAGAAGAAGTACAATTTGGTAAAAAGTGGCTTAATGGAGAATATAAAGATGCTTCAAGTGAAAATGCCTCTATTCACTAACAGAAAGCAGCTAGATGTTCAGTTGTGTAGAAGGCGTCCTTAAATCAGTGAATGGAAGCATCATAAACAGTTTGTTTTCCCATGTTTCCATAAGTAAAAGTAGTCACATAGACATGCACTTTTTAGGAAGCTTACTGTGTTTTGGTTGTTGACACAGATTCACTGGTAACATTTCTAAGATTATAAGGGGAGGATAAGGGTAATTTCATTAAAATCATGTTAGTGGAGTATATAAAGATGTTTCAAGTGAAAACACTTCTATTCACTGAAGGAAAGCAGCTATATTTTCAGTTATGTACACGTTTGCTCAACTCTGTGTATGGAGGCATTGTATAAAGTTTGTTTCCAGAGGCTTCCATAAGTTAAAGAAGCCACATGGACGTGCTTCTCTGAAGATGTGTACAGTGTTTCACTTGTATAACCAGATTCTCTGGTAATTCCTCTAGTGGAGAAAAAGAACATTTTCCTAGCCAGTGCATAAATTGACAATATAAAGATATTTCAAACAAAAACACTTCTAATCACCAAAGAAAGCAACTAGATAATCATTTGAGTACTTGAATACTTAACTGCAAGTATGGAAGCATTATATACAGTTTGTTTTCACATGCTTAGATAAGTAAAGGAGGTCACATAGAAATGAGTCTATTAGGAAGTGTACTGTGTTTCGATTGTAGACCAAGATTCACTGGTATCATGTTTAAGCTTCTAAGTGTAGAAGAAAGGCAATTGCATAAAAAGTGGCTTAATGGAGAATATAAAGATTTTTGAAGTGAAATTACTTCTATTCACTATAAGAAAGCAGCTAGATGTTCAGTTGTGTACAGGTGTACTTAACTCAGTGAATGGAAGCATTATAAGCAGTTTGTTTTCCCATGCTTCCATAAGTAAAATAATTACATAGACATGCATCTTTTAGGAAGTGTACTGTGCTTCCTATGTAGACACAGATTCTCTATTAACAATTCTAACCTTGTAAGGAGAGAAGAAGGGCAATATCATAAAAAGGGGCTTAATGGAGACTATAAAACTATTTCATTTGAAAACAATTCCATTGACTAAAAGAAAGCACCTAGATGTTCAGTAGTGTAAAAGTTTACTTAACTATGTGTATGGAAACATCATATACAGTTTTTTCACAGGCTTCCATAAGTAAAAGCAGTCACATAGTGGTGCTTCTTTTAGGACGTGTACAGCGTTTAGTTTGTGGAACCAGATTCTCTGATAATACTTCTCAGCTTCTAAGTGGAGAAGAAGGATATTTTCACAGCAATGGAGTAAATTGACAATATGAAGATGTTTCAAATGAAAACACTTCTGTTCTCCGAGACAAAGCAGCTAGATGTTCAGAAGTGTACAGGTGGGCTTAACTCTGCATATGGAATCAGTTTATACAGTTTGTACTCACATGCTTCCTTTGGTAAAAGAAGTCACATAGAGATGCATCTCTTAGGATGTGTACCTCATTTGGAGTGTAGAACAAGATTCACCTATTATAATTATAAGTTCTAATTGGAGAAGAAGGGTATTCTTTTAGCTAGCAGGGTATTTTTGAATATAAATGTGTCTCAAATGAAACACTTCCATTCACTGAAAGAAAGAAGGGAGAATTTCAATTCTGTACAGGTTTGAATAACTCTGTGTATGTAATCAGCATGTACTGTTTTGTCTCACATGTTTCCATAAGTAAAAGAAGTCACATAAAGATGCATCTGTTAGGACGGGTACTGCATTTCATTGAAGAACTAGATACTCTGGTAATAAGTCTAAGCTTGTAAATGGAGAAAAAGGGTATTTTTGTAGCAAGTGGGTAAATTGAGAATATAAAGGTGTTTCAAATGAAAACACTTGTATTCACTGAAGTGAAGCATCTAGGAGTTCACCTCTCTTTTGGTATGCTTAACTCTGTGTATGGAAGTATAGTTTGTTTTCACATGGTTTCATAAATAAAAGAAGTCACATGGACATGCATCTTTTAGGAAGTGTATTGTGTTTGTAAACTCAGATTCACTGGTAATATTTCTATGCTTCTAAGTGGAGAAGAAGGGTAATTTCATAAAAGCAGGTTAATGGAGTATATAAAGTTGTTTCAAGTGAAAACACTTCCATTAACCAACAGAAAGCAGACAGAAGTTCACTTTTGTACAGGATTGCATAACTCTGTGTATGGAAGCAATATATATTGTCTGTCCTCACATGCTTCCATAAGTAAAAGAAGTCACATTGCGATGCATATATTAGGACATGTACTGCATTTCGCTTGTAGAGCCAGATTATCTGGTAATACGTCTAAGCTTGTAAGTGGAGAAGAAGGACATTTTCTTAGCAAAAGGTTAAATTGAGAATATAACGGTGTTTTAAATGAAAACACTTGTGTTCACTGTAATGAAGCAGCTAAGTTTTCACTCGTGTTCAAGTTTGCTTAACTCTGTGTATGGAAGCACTATATACAGTTTGTTTTTACATGCTTCCATAAGTAAAAGGATTCAAATAGACAAGCACCTTTTAGGAAGTGTACTTTGTTTCCATTGTAGGCCCAGATTCACTGTTAACATTTCTAAGCTTCTAGGTGGAGAAGAAGGGCAATTTCATAAAAAAGCAAGTTAATGGAGAATAAAAAGTTGTTCCAAATGAAAATACTTCTATTCACTGAAGGAAAGCAGCAAGATGTTCAGGTGTGTACAAGTTTGCTTAACTCTGTGTATGGTAGCATTAATACAGTTTGTTTCCGCAGGCTCCCACAAGTAAAGTAAGGCACATAGAGGTGCTTCTTTTAGGACATATACAGCATTTCAATTGTAGAACCAGATTCTATGGTATTACTTCTAAGCTTCTAGTGTATAAAAAGTACATTTTCATAGCAAGCAGGTAAATTGACAATATAAGGATGTTTCAAATGGAAACACTTCTATTCTCTGAGAGAATGTAGCTATATGTTCGGTTGTGTACAAGATTGTTTAACTCTGTGAATGGAAGCATTATATACAGTTTGTTTTCACATGCTTCCATAAGTAAAAGAAGACACATAGACATGCATCTTTTAGGAAGTATACCGTGTTTTGGTTGTAGACACAGATTCATTGGTCACATTTCTAAGCACCTAAGTGGAGAAGAAGGGCAATTTTGTAAAAAGGGGCTTAATGGACAATATAAAGATGTTCAAGTGAAAACACTTCTGTCCCCCAAAAGAAAGCAGATAAATGTTAAGTTGTGTACAAGTTTACTTAACTCTGTGTATGAAGCATTATATACAGTTTTTTTCACATGCTTCCTTTAGTAGAGGAAGTCACATAGACTTGCATTTAGGAAGTGTACTGTAATTTGGTTATAGACACAGATTCACTGGTAAAATTTCTTAGCTTCTAAATGAAGAAGGGCAATTTCTTAAAAAACGGGTTAATGGAGAACATAAAAATATTTCAAGTGAAAACACTTCTATTAACTGAAAGAAAGCAGCAAGAAGTACACTATTGTACAGGTTTGCATAACACAGTGTATGTAAACTGTATATACTTTTTGTTCTCACACGCTTTCACAAGTAAAAGAAGTCACATAGAGATGCACCTTTTAGGATGTGTACTCAGTTTCATTTGTAGAACCAGATTCTCTGGTAATACTTTTACAATTGTAAGTGGAGAAGAAGGGCATTTTCATAGCAAGCAGGAAAATTGATAATATAAAGGTTTTTCAGTGAAAACACTTGTATACACTGAAATGAAGCAGATAGGTGCTCACTTGTGTTCAGGTTTGCTTAACTCTGTATATGGAAAAATTATATACAGTTTGTTTCACATGCTTCCATAAGTAAGAGCAGTCACATACACTTGTGTCTTTAACAAAGTGTACTTTGTTTCAGTTGTAGACCCAGATTCAGTGGTAACATTTCTAAGCTTCTAATTAGAGAAGAAGTGTAATGTTGTAAAAAGTGGGTTAATGGAGAATAAAAATATGTTTCTAACGAAAACACTTTTATTCACTGAAAGAAAGCAGCTAGACTTTCAGTTTTGTACAGGTTTTCTTAACTCTGTGTATGGAAGTATTATATATAGTTTCTTTCCACAGGCTTCCATAAGTAAAGGAAGGCACATAGAGGCGCTTCTTGTAGGACTTGTACTATGATTCATTTGTAGAACCAGAATCCCTGGTTATACTTCTAAGCTTCTAGTATATAAAAAAGTACACTTTCATAGCAAGCAGGAAAATTGACAATATGGAAAGGTGTCAAATGAAAATACTTCCATTCTCTTAGAGAAAGCAGCTAAATGTTTAGTTGTATACAGGTTAGCTAACTCTCTGTATGGAAGCTGATTATACAGTTTGTACTCTAATGCTTCCATAAGTAAAAGAAGTGACATAGACATGCATCTTTTAGGAAGTGTACGGTGTTTCAGTAGTAGTCCCAGATTCACTGGTAACATTTCTGAGCTTCTAAGTGGAGAAGTAGGGCAATTTTGTAAAAAGTGGCTTAGTGGAGAATATAAAGATTTCCAAGTGAAAACATTTCTATTAACTAAAAAAAAGAAGCTAGATGTTCAAGTGTACAGATTTATTAAATCTGTATATGGAAGCATTATATACAGTGTGTTTTCACATGTTTCCATAAGTAATATAAGTCACATAGATATGTGTCTTTTAGGGAGTGTACTGTGTTTCGTATGCAGACAGAGATTCTTTGGTAACAATTCTAAGCTTGTAAGGGGAAAAGAAGGGCAATATCATAAAAAAGTGGCTTAATGGAGAATATAAAACTATCTCAATTGAAAACAATTCCATTGACTAAAATGAAGCACTTAGGTGTTCAGTAGTGTAAACGTTTACTTAACTCTGTGTATGGAAGCATTATATACAGTTTGTTTTCACAGGCTTCCATAAGTAAAAGTAGTCACATAGTGGTGCTTCTTTTAGGATGTGTACAGCATTTTGTTAGTGGAGCCAGATTGTCTGGTAATATTTCTAAGCTTCTAAGTGGAGAAAAAGGCATTTTTTAGTAAGAGTGTAAGTTGACAATATAAAGATATTTCACATGAAAACACTTCTGTTATCTGAGATAAAGAAGCAAGATGTTAAGTTTAATACAAGATAGCCAAACTATGTGTATAGAAGCTGTATGTACAGTTTGTACTCACATGCTTCCTTTACTAAAGAAGTCACATAGAGATGCATCTCCTAGGATGTGTACTGAGTTTGAAGTATAGAACCAGATTCACCTATTATAGTTATAAGCTCTAAGTGTAGAAGAAGGGCATTTTTGTAGCTAGCAGGTTAATTGAAAATATAAAGATGTTACAAGTGAAAACACTTCCATTCACTGAGAGAAAGCAGGGAGAAGTACACATTTGTGCAGGACTGCATAACTCTGTGTATAGAAGCAGTTTATACTGCTTGGTCTCACATGCATCCATACGTAAAAGAAGTTACATAGAGATGCATCTTTTAGGACGCGTACAGGGTTTCGCTTGTAGAATCAGATTCTCTGGTAACACTTTTAACCTTGTAAGTGGAGAAGAAGGGCATTTTATTACCAAGTGGGTAAATTGAGAATATATAGATATTCCTAATGAAAACACTTGTATTCATTGAAGTGAAGCAGCTAGGTGTCACTTGTGTTCAGGTTTGCTTAACTCTGTGTATGGAAGCATTATATATTTTTTTTATATGCTTCTATAAGTAAAGGTAGAAGCATGCATCTTATAGGAAGTGTACCGTGTTTCTTTTGTAGACCCAGATTTACTGGTAATATTTCTAATCTTCTAGGTGGAGAAGAAGGACATTTTCTTAGCAAGCCAGTAAATTGACAATGTAAAGATGTATCAAATGATAGCATTTCTATTCTCTGAGAGAAAGCAGCTAGATGTTAAGTTGTGTTGAGGTTTGCTTAACTCTGTGTATGGAAGCAGTACGTACAATTGGATTTCACATGCTTCAATTAGTGAAAGAAGTCACATAGACAAGCATCTATTAGGAAGTGTACTGTGTTTCGGTTGTCGACCCAGATTCACTAGTAACATTTCCAAACTTCTCAGTGGAGAAGGGCAATTTCATAAAAGGCTGGTTACTTTAGAATATAAATATGTCTGAACTGAAAACACCTCTATTCTCTGAAAGAAAGCAGCTAGATGTTCAGGTTTATACATGTTTGCTTAACTCCTTGTATGGAAGTGTTATATACAGTTTGTTTATTAGGCTTCCCTAAGTAAAAGCTGTCACATCAAGATGCTTCTTTTAGGACTTGTACAGCATTTCCTTGGTAGAACCAGATTCTCAAGTATCACTTCTAAGCTTCTAGTGTAGAAGAAAGACATTTTAGTAGCAAGCAGGTAAATTGACAATATAAAGATGTTTCAAATGAAAACACTTCTAATCTCTGAGAGAAAGCAGCTAGATATTCAGTTTTAGACAGGTTAGATTAACTCTGTGTATAGAAGTAGTATATACAGTTTCTATTCACATGTTTCCTTTAGTAAAAGAAGTCACATAGAGATATATCTCTTAGGACATGTACTGTGTTTGTTGTGTGGCAAAGAAGGGCATTTTTGTACCTAGCCTCGTAACTGAGAATATAAAGATGTTTCAAGTGAAAACACTTCCATTCACTGAAAGAAAGCAGGGAGAAGTTCACTTTTGTACAGTTTTGCATTACTCTGTGCATGGAAACAGTGCATGCTGTTTTTTTTTTTATTTCAGAACATTATGGGGGTACATCACTTTGGCTATATATATTACCCATGCACTGCCCGTGTCAGAGCTACAGTCATGGTCATCCCCCAAACTGTGCTCCCTGCATCCTTTCAGTGAGAGTTTTCCCATCCCCTCCACCCCCCTCCCGCCTGCCCGCCCCCTGATGAATATTATTGCCCTGTGTGATGTAAGTGTTGATCAGTTAGTACCAATTTTATGGTGAGTACCAGTGGTGCTTGTTTTTCCATTCCTGTGACACTTCACTTCGAAGAATGGGTTCTAGCTCCAACCAGGATAATACCAGACATGTTAATTCACTATTGTTCCTTATTGCTGAGTAATACTCCATGGTATACATATACCACATTTTATTAATCCACTCGTGTATTGATGGGCACCTGGGTTGTTTCCACATCTTTGCAATTGTGAATAGTGCTGCTATAAACATTTGCGAGCAGACGTCTTTATTATAGAATGTCTTTTTTTCCTTGGGTAGACACCCAGTAGTGGGATTGCTGGGTCAAATGGTAATTCTACTTTTAATTCTTTGAGGTATCTCCATATTACTTTCCATAGAGGTTGTACTAACTTGCAGTCCCACCAGCAGTGTATGAGTGCTCTTATCTGTCCACATCCCTGCCAACATTTGTCGTTTGGGGATTTTTTGATATGAGCCAATCTCACTGGAGTTAAGTGATATCTCATTGTGGTTTTGATTTGCATTTCCCTGATGATTAGAGAAGTTGAGCAATTTTTTGTATGTGTTCTGGCCATTGTTCTGTCTTCTTTTGAAAAGTTTCTGTTCATGTCCTTTGCCCATTTTTTAATGGGGTTGTTTGATTTTTTCTTGTTGATTTTCCTAAGTTCTGTATAGATTCTGGTTATCAGCCCTTTATCAGAGGTGTAGCATGCAAATATTTTCTCCCATTCTGTAGGTTGTCTGTTCACTCTAGTGATAGTTTCCTTGGCTGTGCAGAAGCTTTTTAATTTGATCAGGTCCCATGTATTTATTTTTGTTGCTGCTGTGATTGCTTTGGGGATCTTCTTCATAAATTCTTCGCCTAGGACAATGTCCATAAGAGTTTTTCCAAGGTTTTCTTTGAGAATTTTTGGAAAAACTTTTATGTATCCAGACTCTTATGGTCAGTGTGAAGAGCTTTCATAGGAAAACACTTCCTTGCACAGAAAGGAAGCAGCTAGTTTTGGTTTGTGTACACGGTTGCTCTATTCTGTGTATGGAAGCAGTATTTTCAGTGTGTTGTAACTACCTTCATTGTTGTAAAAGAACTTACATATGTTTGAATCATTTAAGAAATACACTGTGTTGAGTGAGACAGAGTCACAATTGCTCCTAGGCATTAGAAGCAGCAGAGAAGACTCGGTTTTGCTGTTTGTAGCCACTATGGACAGTGACAAGGAGTTTCATAGGAAAACACTTCCTTTCACAGAAAGAAACAGCTGGTTCTCAATTTGTGCACAGGGTTGCTCTAGTCTGTGTATGGAAGCAGTATATGCAGTGTGATGTAACTAGCTTCATTACTGAACATGAACTCATATATTGGTGAATCATTTAGGAAATACACTGTTTTTAGTGAAACAGACTCACATTGACACCTACGCCTTAGAAACAGTAGAGAAGAGAAGAATCGGTTTTGCTGCCTGCAGCAGCTTATAGAGAATGTGTAGGAGTTTCATAGGAAAACACTTCCTTTCACAGAATGAAAGCAGCTAGTTCTAAGTTTGCATACAAGGTTGCTGTATTCTGTGTATGGAAGCAGGACAATCAGCACTTTGTAACTGGCTTCATTGTTGTAAAATAACTCACATATAGGTGAATCATTTCAGAAATACACTTTGTAGAGTGAAACAGACTCACATTCTCGCCTAGCCCTTATTAGCGGCAGAGAAGAGAAGAATCCCTTTTGCTCTCTGCAGCTGTTTACTGAGTGTGTGAGGGAGTATCATAGGAAAACACTTCCTTTCACAGAAATAAAGAAGCTAGTTGATACTTTGTGTACACGGTTGCTCATATCTGTGTATGGAAGCAGTGTATGCAGTGTGTTTTATCTAGCTTCATTGTTGTAAAATAACTCGTGTAAATATGAATAATTTAAGAAATACACTGTGTTTAGCGAAACAGACTCACATTGCTCCTAGGCATTAGAAGCAGCACTGAAGAGAAGAATCGGATCTGCTGTCTCCAGCCACTTATGGAGAGTGTGAAGGAGTTTTATCAGAAAACACTTCTTTTCACAGAAAGAAAGAAGTTAGTTCCTAGTTTGTCTTCAGAGTTGTTGTATTCTGTGTATGGAAGCAGTACAGGCAGTGTGTTGTAACTACCTTCATTGTTG
This sequence comes from Daubentonia madagascariensis, assembly GCA_023783475.1. Taxonomy (NCBI): domain Eukaryota; kingdom Metazoa; phylum Chordata; class Mammalia; order Primates; family Daubentoniidae; genus Daubentonia; species Daubentonia madagascariensis. The sequence continues at coordinate 139,326 of JAKFHU010001250.1, forward strand.
TAAAACACATAACATAAACATGAATCATTTAAGAAACACACTGTGTTTAGTGAAACAGACTCTCATTGTTCCAAGGCATTAGAAGCGGCGGAGAAGAGAAGAATCAGTTTTGCTTTCTGCAGCTGCTTAAAAACAGTGTGAAGGTGTTTCAAAGGAAAATACTTCCTCTCACAGTAAGAAGGCAGCTAGTTATTAGTTTGTGTACACTGTTGCTCTGTTCTGAGTATGGAAGCAGAGTATCCAGTGTGTTGAAACTAGCTTCACTGTTGCAAAAGAACCCACATATATATGAAAAATTTAAGAAATACACTGTGTTGAGGGAAACAGACTCACATGCACTCCTTGGCCTTAGAGCAGCAGAGAAGAGAAGAATCGGTTTTGCAGTCTGCAGCTGCTTATGGACAGTGTGAAGGATTTTCATAGGAAAACACTTCCTTACACAGAATTGAAGCAGCTAGTTCTTAGATTGTGTAAACTGTTGCTCAATTCTGTGTATGGAAGTGGTATATGCAGTCTGTTGTAACTACCTTCATCAGTGTAAAACAATGCACATATAGGTGAATCATTTAAAAGAAATACACTCTGGTGAGTGAAAGAGACTCACATTCGATCCTAGGACTTTGAGGCTGCAGTCAAGAATCGTTTTTTTCTGCAGCCACTTTTGAAGATTGTGCAGGAGTTTCATAGTAAAACACTTCCATTTGAAGAAAGAAAGCATCTTGTTCTTAGTTTGTGTACACGGTTCCTATATCATGTGTATGGAAGCAGTATATGCAGTGTGTTGTAACTAGCTTCATTGTTATAAAAGAACTCACATATTGGTGAATCATTCAGGCAATACACTGTGTTGAGCGAAACAGACTCACATTTGTGCCTAGGTCTTAAAAGTGGCAGAGAACAGAAGAATCGGTTTTGCTGTCTGCATCCACTTATAGAGAGTGAGGAGGAGTTTCATAGGAAAACACTTCCATTCACAGAAATAAAGCAGGTATTTCTTAGTTTGTGTAAGGCTTGCTCTAATCTGTGTATGGAAGCAGGATATGCACTGTGTTGTAACTAGCTTCATTGCTGTAGAAGAACTCACCAATTAGTGATTCATTTAAGAAATACACTGTGTTGAGGGAAACAGACTCACATTCTCCCCTAGGCCTTAGAAGCTTCAGAGATGAGAACAATTGGTTTTGCTGTCTGCAGTCACTTATGGAGAGTGTGATGGTGTTTCATAGGAAAATATTTCCTTTCACATAAAGAAAGCAGCTAGTTCTCAGTTTTTGTACGCGGTTGCTCTATTCTGTGCATGGAAGCAGTATTTGCAGTGTGTTGTAACTAGCTTCCTTGTTTTAAAAGAACTCACATATATTTGAATCATTAAAGAAACACACTGTGCTGAGTGAAACACAGTCACAATTGCTCCTAGGCCTTAGAAGAGACAGAAAAGAATCGGGTTTGCTGTCTGAAGACACTTATGGAAAATGTGAAGGATTATCATATAAAAACACTTCTTTTTACAGAGAGAGAGCAGCCAGATCTTAGTGAGTACAGGGTTGCTCTATTCTGAGTATGGAAGCAGCATATGCAGTGTGCTGTAACAACCTTCATTGTTGTAAATGCACTCACATATATTTGAATCATTTAAGAAATACACTGTTGAGTGCAACAGAGTCACAATTGCTCCTAGGCCTTAGAAGCATCATAAAAGAATGGTTTTGCTATCTGTAGCCACTTATGGAAAGTGTGAAGGATTATCATCAGAAATACATCCTTTCACAGAGAGAAAGCAACTAGTTCTTAGTTTGTACAGGGTTTCTCTATTCTGTGTTTGGAAGCACTATATGTGGTGTGTTGTAACTAGCTTCATTCTTGTAAACAACTCACATAAAGGTGAATCATTTCTGAAATACACTGTGTTGGGTGAAACAGACTCACACTGTTCCCAGGCATTAGAAGCAGCAGGGAAGAGAAGAATTGGTTTTGCTGTCTGCAGCTGCTTATGGAGAGTGTATGGGAGTTTCATAGGAAAACACTTCCTTTCACAGAAAGAAAGCAGCTAGTTCTTATTTTGTGTGCAGGTTTGCTCTATTCTGTGTATGGAAGCAGTATATGCAGTCTGATGAAAATAACTTCATTGTTGTCAAAGAGCTCACATGTATTTTATTCATTTAAAAAATACACTGTGTTGAATGAGACAGAGTCAAAATTGCTCCTAAGCCTTATAAGCGGCAGAGAAAACTCGGTTTTGATGTCTGCAGCTGCTTGTGGACAATGTGAAGGACTTTCATAGGAAAACACTCTTTTCACACAGAGAAACAGCTAGTTCTTAGTTTGTGTACTGGGTTGTTCAATTCTGTGTATGCAAGCAGTACATGCAGTGTGTTGTAACTAGCTTCATTGTTGTACAGGAACTCACATATAGGTGAATCATTTAAGAAACTCACTGTGTTGAGTGAAACAGACTCACATTGCTCCTAGGCATTATATGCGGGAGAGAAGAAAAGAACCCCTTTTGCTCTCTGCAGCTGCTTATGGAGAGTGTGAAGGAGTATCGTAGGAAAACACTTCCTCTCACAGAAAGAATGCAGCTAGTTCTTAGTTTGTGTACAGGGATGCTCTATTCTGTGTATGGAAGCAGTATACACAGTGTGTTGTAATTGGCTTCATTGTTGTAAAAAAACTCTCATAATGGTGAATCATTTCAGAAATACACTGTGTTTAGTGAAAGAGACTCAGATTCTCGCCTAGGCCTTAGAAGCCACAGAATAGAGAAGAATCGGTTTTGTCCTCTACAGCTGCTTATGGAGGGTCTGAAGGAGATTCATGGGAAAACACCTCTTTTCACAGAAAGAAATAAACTCTCTCTTAGTCTGTGTACAGGGTAGCTCTATTCTGTGAAGGGAAGCAGCATATGCAGTGTGTTGCAACTAGCTTCATGGTTGTAAAAGAACTCTGCTATGGGTGAATCATTAAAGAAATACAGTGTGCTGAGGGAAACAGACACAGATTTGCTCATAGGCTTAGAAGGGGTCGAGAAGAGAAGAATCGGTTTTGTCGTGTGAAGCTGCTTCTGTAGAGTGTGAGGGAGTTTCCTAGGAAAACACTTCCATTCACAGACAGAAAGGAACTATTTCTTAGTTTGTGTACACGGTTGCTTTCTTCTCTGTATGAAAGCAGTATATGCAGGGTGATGTAACTAGAGTCATTATTGGAAAAGACCTAACATAAATGTGAATCATTTAAGAAATACACTGTATTTAGTGAGACAGAATCACATTACTCCTAGACATTAGAAGGGGCAGAGAAGAGAAGGATTGGTTTTGCTGCCTGCAGCTGCTTATGGAGAGTGTATGGGAGTTTCATAGGAAAACACTTCCTTTCACAGAAAGAAAGCAGCAAGTTCTCAGTTCAGTGTGTTGTAACTAGATTCATTGTTTAAAATAACTTACTTATGGATGAATCATTTAAGAAATACACTCTCTTGATGAAACAGACTTACATTCACGCATAGGCCTTAGATGCAGCACAGAAGAAAAGAATCAGTTTTTATATCTGCAGCAGCTTATGGAGAGTGTGAAGGAGTTTCATAGGAAAACACTTCCTTTCACAGAGAGAAACAGCTAGTTCTTTGATTGTGTACAGGGTTGCACTATTCTGTGTATGGAAACAGTATATGCAGTGTGATGTAACTAGCTTCATTATTGTAAAAGAATGCACATATTGGTGAATCATTTAAAAACAACACTGTGTTGAGTGAAACAGACTCACATTGCTCCTAGGCAACAGAAGTGGTAGAGAAGAAAAGAATCAGTTTTGCTGTCTGAAGCCAGTTATGGAGAGTATGAAGGAGTTTCATAGGAAAAAATTTCCTTTCATAGAAAGAAAGCAGCTAATTCTAAGTTTGTGTACACGGTTGCTCTATTATTTGTATGGAAGCAGTATATGCAGTGTGTTGTAACTAGCTTCATGGATGTAAAAGAACTCACATATAGGTGAATCATTTGAGAAATACACTTTGTTGAGTGTAATAGGCTCACATTAGCACCTAGGCCTTAGAAGCGATGGAGAAGAGAAGAATCGGTTTTGCTGTCTCCAGCAAATTATGGAAAGTGCGCAGGAGTTCCACAGGAAGAGAATTCCTTTCACAGCAATGAAGCAGCCAGTTCTTAGTTTGTGTAATGGTTACTCTATTCTGTGTATGGAAGCAGTGTATGTACTGTGCTTTAGCTAGCTTCATTGTTGTAAATGAATTCACATGTAGGCGAATCCTTTAAGAAATACATTGTGTTCATTGAAACAGATTCACATTCGCACCTAGGCCTTAGAAGTGGCATATAAGAGAAGAAGTGCTTTTACTGTCTATAGACGCTTATAGACAGTGTGAAGGAGTTTCATAGGAAAACACTTCCTTTCACAGAGAGAAAGCAGTTAGTTCTTAGTTTGTGTACAGTGTTGCTCTATTACGTGTATGGAAGCAGTACAGGCAGTGTGTTGTAAGTAGCTTCATTGTTCTAAAGGAACTCACATAAACGAGAATCATTTAAGAAATGCACAGTGTTGAGTGAAACAGACTCTCATTGCTCCTAGGCGTTAGAAGCCGTAAAGAAGAGAAGAATCGATTTTGCTGTTTGCAGCCGCTTATGGAGAGTGTGAAGCGGTTTCATAAGAAAACACTTCCTTTCATGGAAAGAAATAGCAAGTTCATACTTTGTGTACAAGTGTTGCTCTATTCTGTGTTTTGATGCATTACAGGCAGTGTGTTCTCACCAGCTTCATTGTTGTAAAAGAATTCACATAAACGTGAATCATTTAAGAAATATGCTGGGTTGAGGTAAACAGACTCACATTCTTGCCTAGGCCTTATTAGTGGCAGAGAAGAGAATAATCAGTTTTGCTGTCTACAGCAGCATATGGAGAGTGTGAAGGAGTTTCATAGGAAAACACTTTCTTTTCCAGAAAGAAAGCAGCTAGTTCCTAGTTTGTGTACACTGTTACTCCATAGTGTGTATTGAAGCAGTACAACCGGTGTGTTGTAACTAGCTTCATTGTTGCAAAATTACTCACGTATTGGTGAATCATTTAAGAAATACACTGTTTTTAGTGAAACAGACTCACATTGTTCCTAGGCATTGAACCGGCAGAGAAGAGAAGAATTGGATTGCCATTTGCAGCTGCTTATGGAGCGTGTGAAGGGATTTCACAGGAAAACAATTCCTTTCACAGTAAGAAGGCAGCCTGTTTTTAGTTTGTGTACATGCTTGCTATATTCTGTGTATGAAAGTAGTATATGCAGTGTGTTGTAACTAGCTTCACTGTTGTAAAAGAACTCACATATTGGTGAATCGTTTAAGAAATACACTGTGTTCAGTGAAACAGACTCACACTCCTAGATCTTAGAAGCAGCAGAGAAGAGAAGAATCGTTTTTTTCTCTGCAGCCACATGTGGAGAGTTGTACAAGAGTTTCATAGGAAAACACTTCCTTTCAAAGAAAGAAACCGGCTAGTTCTTAGGTTGTATACAGGGTTGCTCTATTCTGTGTATGGAAGCAGTATTTGCAGTTTTGCAACTGGCTTTATTGTTGTAAAAGAACACACATATAGGTGAATGATTGAAGAAATACACTGTGTTGAGTGAAACAGACTCACATTGGCTCCTAGGTCTTAGAAGAGACAGGGAAGAGTCGGTATTGCTCTGCAGCCTCTTATGGAAAATGTGAATAAATATCACAGTAAAACACTTCCTTTCACAGGAGGATAGAAGCAAGTTCTTAGTTTGTGTACATGGTTGCTCTATTCTTTCTATGGAAGCAGTATATACAGTGTGTTGTAACTAGCTTCATTGTTGTAAAGGAAGTCACTGATTTGTGAATCATTTAAGAAATACACTGTGTTGACTGAAACAGACCAACATTCACACTTAGGCCTTAGAACCGGCAGAGAAGAGAAGAATCGGTTTTGCTGTCTACACCTGCTAAAGGAGAGTGCGAAGGATTTTCATAGGTAAACAGTTCCTTTCACAGAAATAAAGCAGCTAGTTCTTAGTTTATGTACACGGTTGCCCCATTCTGTGTATGGAGGCTGTACAGGAAGTGTGTTCTAACTAGCTTCATTGTTGTAAAAGAACACACATATAGGTGAATCATCGACAAAATACACTTTGTTGAGGGAAACTGACTCACATTCATGCCTAGGCCTTAGAAGCAGCAGAGAAGAGAAGAATCGGTTTTGCTGTCTGCAGCCACTTATGGACAGTGTGAAGGAGTTTCATAGGAAAACAGTCCTTTCACAGAAAGGAAACTAGTTCTTAGTTTGTGTACAGGGTTGCTCTATTCTGTGAATGGAAGCAGCATATGCAGTGAGATGTAACTAGCTTACTTGTTGTAAAAGAACTGACATAGTTGTGAAGTATTGAAGAAATACTCTATGTTGAGTGAAACAGACTTACATTCTCACATTAGCCTTAAAAGCTGCAGAGAAGAGAATTGGTTTTGCTGTCTGAAGCCTATTATGGAGAGTGATAAGCAGTTTCATGAGAAAACACTTCCTTTCACGGGAAGAAAGCAGCCAGTTCTTAGTGTTTGTACATGGTTACTCTATTCTGTGTATGGAAGCATTACATGCAGTGTGTTGTAAGTAGCTTCATTGTTGTAAAAGAACTCACATATATTTCAATCATTTAAGAAATACACTGTGTTGAGTAAGACATTGTCACAATTGCACCTAGGCCTTAGAAGTGGCAGAGAAGACTCGGTTTTGCTGTTTGCAGCTTCCTAAAGGGAGTGTGAAGGAGTTTCAAAGGGAAACGCTTCCCCTCACAGAAAGAAGGCAGACAGTTCTTAATTTGTGTACATGGTTACTCTATTCTGTGTATGGAAGCAGTGTGTGCAGTGTGTTCTAACTAGCTTCATTGTTGTAAAGGAACTCACATATATATGAATAATTTAAGAAATACACTGTGTTCAGTGATACACACTCACTTTGGCTCCTAGGCCTTAGAAAAGACAAGAAAGAATTGGTTTTGCTCTCTGCAGCCGCTTATGGAGAGTGTAAATTTTGTAGGAAAACACTTCCTTTCACAGAAAGAAAGCAACAAGTTCTTAGTTTGTGTACACGGTTGCTCTATTCTGATTATGTAAGCAGTGTATGCAGTGTGTTGTAACTAGCTTCATTATTGAAATAGACCTCACATATTGGTGAATCATTGAAGAAATACACTCTGTTTAATGAAACAGACTCACATTGCTCCTAGGCATTAGAAGTGGCAGAGAAGTGAAAAATCGGTTTCACTGTCTGCAGCCACTTACGGAGAGTGTGAAGGAGTTTCATAGGAAAACACTTCCTTTCACAGAAAGAAACCAGCTAGTTCTTAGTTTGTTTAAAGTGTTGCTCTATACTGTGTATGGAAGCAATATATGCAGTGTTTTGTAACTAGCTTCATTGTTTTTAAAAAATACACATAAAGGTGAATAATTGAAGAAATACACTGTTTTGAGTGAAACAGAGTCACATTGGCTCCTAGGCCTTAGAAAAGACAGGGAAGAATTGGTTTTGCTCTCTGGAGCTGCTTATGGAGAGTGTGAAGAAATATCATAGGAAAGCTATTCCTTTCACAGAAAGAAAGCAGCAAGTTCTTACTTTGTATACATGGTTGCTCTATTCTGTGTATGGAAGCGGAATATTCAGTGTGTTGTAACTAGACCCATTGTTGTAAAATAACTCACCTTTTGGTGAATCATTTAAGAAATTCACTGTGTTGTTTGAAATAGACCCACATTTGTGCTTAGACCTTAGACTGGCAGAGAGGAGAACAATCGGTTTCCACATCTGCAGCCGCTTGTGGAGAGTGTGAAGGAATTTCATAGGAATGAAAAGAATGAAAGCACATATCTCACAGAATGAAAGAACATAGCTCTTAGTTTGTGTACACAGTTGCTCTATTCTGAGTATGGGAGCAGTATGTGCACTGTGTTGTTACCAGCTCCATTGTTGTACAAGAACTCGCATATATTTATTATCAAGGAAATACATGTGTTAAGTGAAACACAGTCACAATTGCTCCTAGGCCTTAGAAGAGACAGAAAAGAATCGTTTTTCTGTCTGCAGCTGCTTATGGAAAATGTGAAGGATTGTCATATGAAAACACTTCCTTTCACAGAGAGAAAGTAGCTAGCTCTAAGTGAGTACAGGGTTGCTCTATTCTCTGTATGGAAGCAGTATATGCAGCGTGTTGTAACTAGCTTCATTGTTGTGAAAGAACTCATCTATGGGTGAATCATTTAGGAAATACACTGTGCTGAGGGAAATAGACTCACATTCCATCCTAGGCCTTAGAAGGGGCCGAGAAGACAAGAATCTGTTTTGCTGTGTGAAGCTGCTTCTGTAGAGTGTGAAGGAATTTCATAGGAAAACACTTCCATTCACAGAAAGAAAGCAGCAAGTTCTTAGTTTGTGTACATGGTTGCTATATTCTGTGTATGGAAGCAGCATATGCAGTGTGTTGTAACTGGCTTCATTGTTGTAAAAGAACTCACTTATTGGTGAACCATTTAAGAAATACACTGTGTTGATTGAAACAGACCCACATTAAGCCTGAGAAGTGGCAGATTAGGGAAGAATTGGTTTTGATATCTGCAGCAGCTTATGGAGAGTGTGAAGGAGTTTCATAGGAAAACAGTTCCTTCCACACTATGAAAACACCTATTTCTTAGTTTGTGTACACGGTTGCACTATACTGGATATGGAAGCAGTGTATGCAGTGTGTTGTAACTAGCTTCAGTGTTGTATAGGAACTCATATATATATGAATAATTTAAAAATACACTGTGTGGAGTGAAACAGAATCACATTTGCTCCTAGGCCTTAGAGCAGCAAAGAAGACAATAATCGGTTTTGCTATAGGCAGCCACTTATGGACATTGTGAAGAGGTATCATAGGAAAATACTTCCTTGCACAGAAAGGAAGCAGCTAGTTATTAGTTTGTGTACACTGTTGCTCTACTCTGTGTATGGAAGTAGTATATGCAGTGTATTGTAACAAGCTTCATTGTTGCAAAAGAACTTACATATGTTGGAATCATTTAAGAAATACACTGTGTTAAGTGAAACAGACTCACATTGCTCCTAGGCCTTTGAAGCAGTAGAGAAGAGAAGAATTGGTTTTTCTGTCTACAGCTGCTTATGGAGAGTGTGAAGCAGTTTCACAGGAAAACACTTCCTTTCATAGAATGAAAGCAGCTTGTTCTTAGCTTGTGCACAGTGTTGCTGTACTGTGTGTATATTAGAAGTATATGCAGTGTGCTGTAACTTGCTTCCTCTTAGTTAAGGAACTCACATATTGGTGAATCATTTAGGAAATACAATGACTTGAGTGAATAGATTCACATTCTCCTTTAGGCTTTAGAAGCAGCAGAGAATAGAATATTCTGCTTTGTAGCTGGAAGCTGGTTATGCAGAATGGAAGAGTGTTTCATAGGAAAACAGTTCCATTCACTGAAAGAAAGCAGCTAGTTCTTAGTTTGTGTACTGAGTTGCTCTACTCTGCATATGGAAGTGGTATATGTTGTGTAGTGTTAGCACCTTCATTTTAGTAAAAGAATTCATATATTGGTGAATAATTTAGAAAACATACTGCCTTCAGTGAAACAGACTCCCATTCTCGGATACTGTCCTTATGGAAGCAGTATATGCTGTGCACTGTTACATGCTTCCTTTTAGTGACATAAGTCACATATTGCAGAAGTCATGAAGGAAATACACTGGCTTGTGGGAAACAAACTCAAGGTCGTGGCTAGGTCATAGCAGAGGCAAAAAAGAGAAGAATCTGTTTTGCAGCCTGAAGCTCTTATGGAGAGTGTGAAGGTGTTTCATAGGAATACACTTCCATTCACAGAATGAAAACAGCTAGTTCTTCTTTTGTGTACAGTGTAGCTCCTCTGTCTGTGTCCCAGCAATTTATTCAGTGTTACATGCTTGCTTTTGGTAAAACAAGTCATATATTGCTGAATCTTTAGGGAAATACAGTGGCTTCTGTGAAACAGACTCACATTCGCAGCTGGGCCTTCGAAGTGGGAAAGAAGAGAAGAGTCGGTTTTCCATCCTGAAGCCGCTTATGGAGGAGTGAAGGAGTTTCACAGGAAAACACATCCATTCACAGAGAGAAAGCAGCTAGTCCTTAGTTTGTGTACAGGGTTGATCTATTGTCTGTATGAAAGCAGTATATGCAGTGTGTTTTTCCATGCTTCTCTTTAGTACCAGAAGTCATATATTACTACATTATTATGTAAATACACTGGCTTGTATGACACATACATAAGGTCAGGGCTAGGCCTTAGAAGCTGAAAAGAAGAGAAGAATAATTTTGCGGCCATAGCAGCTTATGAAGAGTGTAAAAGTTCTTCCACAAAAACACTTCCATTCATAGAAAGAAAGCAACTAATGCTTTGTTTCTGTAGAAGGTTCCTATACTGTCCTTATGGAAGCAGTATATGCTGTGCATTGTCACATGCTTCCTTTTAGTAACATAAGTCACATATTACAGAAGTCATTGAGGAAATACACTGGCTTGTGTGAAGTAGACTCAAGGTCGCAGCTAGGTCATAGCAGAGGGAAATAAGAGAAGAATCTGTTTTGTAGCCTGAAGAAACTTATGGAGAGTGTAAAGGTGTTTCATATGAAAACACTGCCATTCACAGAAAGAAAACAGCTAGTTCTTTATTTGTGCACAGGCTTGCTGTAGTGTCTGTATGGAAGCAGTACATGCAGTGCATTGTTACATGCTTCCTTTTAGTACCAGAAGTCACATATTTCTACATCATTATGTAAATATACTGGCTTGTATGAAACGTATATAAGGTCAGAGCTAGGCCTTGAAAGCGGCAAAGAAGAGAAGAATCAATTTTGTGGCCTTAGCTGCTTATAAAGAGTGTAAAGGTACTTCCAAGAAAACTCTTGCATTCACAGAGAGAAAGCAGCTAGTTCTGAGCTTGTGTACGGTGTTGCTGTACCGTGTGTATCGATGAAGTATAAGCAGTGTGCTGTAATCTGCTTCCTTTTAGTAAAGGAAGTCACAAATTTGTAAATCATATAGAAAATACACAACCTTGAGTGAAATAAACTCACTTTCGTCATCAAGTCTTAGAATTGGCAAAGATGAGAAGACTCGGTTTTTGGGCCTTGAGCTCCTTATGCACAATGCAAGGGTGTTTCATAGGAAATCACCTCCATTCACAGAAAAAAGCAGCTAGTTCTTATATTGTGTACTGTGGTGCTGTACTGCATGTATAGATGAAGTATATGCACTGTGCTGTAACCTGCTTCCTTTTACTAAAGGAACTCACATATTTGTGAATCATTTAGGAAATACACTGCCTTGGGTGAATAGATTCATATTCTCCCCTAGGCCTTATAATCAGCAGAGAAAGAAGATTCTGCTTTGCATCCAGAAGCTGGTTATGCAGAATGTAACAGAGTTTCATTGGAAAAGAATTCCATTCACAGAAGGAAAGCAGCTAGTTCTTAGTTTGTGTAAAGAGTTGCTCTACTCTGTGTATGGAGGCAGTATGTTCTGTGTAGTGTTACCATCTTCATTTTAGTAAAGGAACTCATATATTGGTGAATAATTTAGGAACCATACTGCCTTCAGTGAAACAGACTCCCATTCTCGGCTAGGCCTTAGAAGCTGCAAAAAGAGAAGAATCGTTTTTTGGGCCTGAAGCTCCTTATGCAGAATGCAAGGGTGTTTCATAGGAAATCACCCCACTTAACAGAAAAAAGCAGCTAGTTCTTAGATTTTGTACTGTGTTGCTGTACTGTGTGTATAGATGAGGTATATGCAGTGTGCTGTAACCTGCTTCCTTTTACTAAAAGAACTCACATATTGTTGTATCATTTAGAAAATACAATGCCTTCAGTGAAACAGACTCACATTCTCTGCTATGTCTGAGAGGTTGCAAAGAAGAAAACAATTGGGTTTTTGGCCTGGAGCTGTTTATGCAGACTGTAAGGCTGTTTCCTAGGAAAACAATTCCATTCAGAGAAAACAAGCAGCTAGTTCTTACTTTGTGTACAGGGTTGCTCTACTGTGTGTATGGAAGAAGTGTGTGCAGTGTGCTGTATCCTCTTTCCTTTTAGTAAAAGAACTACAATATTGTTGTATCATTTAGGAAATACACCACAGCCGTGTGTGAAAAAGGCTCACATTCTTGGCTAGGCTTCAGAAGTGTCAAAGAGCAGAATTGGTTATTCAGTCTGAGGATGCTTATGGAGAGCATGCAGGAGTTTCACAACAAAACACTTCCATTCACAGAAAGAAAGCAGCTAGATCTTAGCATGCGTATAGGGTTGCTCTATTGTGTGTATAGCAGCAGCATATGCAGTGTGTTGTAACCTGCTTCCTTGAAGCAGAGGAAATCACATATTGTTGTATCATATAGGTAATATATTGCATTGTGCAAAGCAGAATCACATTCTTGGCAAGGCTATAGAAGAGGCAAAAAGGACAAGAATCAGTTTTTCAGTCTAAAGCCGCTTATGGAGAGTGTCAAGAAGTTTCACAGGAAAACACTTCTTTCACAGCAAGAAAGCAGCTACTTCTTAGTTTGTATACAGGGCTGCTCTACTGTCTATATGAAAGCAGTATGTACAGTGTATTGTCCTATGCTCCCTTATAGTACCAGAGGTCACATATTTCTACATCATTATGTAAATACACTGGCTTGTATGAAACATACATAAGGTCGGGGCAAGGCCTAATAAGCGGCAAAGAAGAGAAGAATCAATTTTGCTATCTTAGCCGTTTATGAAGAATGTAAATGTTCTTCCAAGAAAACAAGTCCACTCACAGAAAGAAAGCAGCTAATGCTTAGTTTCTGTACAGGGTTACCATAGTGTCCTTATGGAAGCAGTATATGCTGTCCATTGTTAAATGCTTCCTTTTAGTAACATAAGTCACATATTGCACAAGTCATTAAGAAAATAAACTGGCTTGTTTGAAGTAGACTCAAAGTCACTGCTAGGGCATAGCAGAGGCAAAAAAGAGAAGAATCTGTTTTGTAGCCTGAAGCCACTTATGGAGAGTGTAAAGGTGTTTCAAAGGAAAACAATTCCATTCACAGGAAGAACGTAGCTAGATCTTAGACTGTCATCTGTATTGCTGTACTGTGTATATAACAGAAGTATATGCAGTGTGCTGTAACCTGCTTCCTTTCAGTCAAGGAACTCACATATTTGTGAATTATTTAGGAAATACAGTTCCTGGAGTGAATAGATTCATATTCTCCCTTAGGTCTCAGAAGCAGCAGAGAACAGAAGATTCCACTTTGTAGGTGGAAGACGGTTATGCAGAATGGAAGAGTGTTTCATAGGAAAACAGTTCCATTCACAGAAAGAAAGCAGCTAGTTCTTACTTTGAGTGCAGGGCTGCTGTGTTCTTTGGATGGAAGCAGGAGATGCAGTGGCTTGTCCTTAGCTTTATTCTGGGAGGAGAAATCAAAACTCATTTAATCATTTGAGAACTACACTGTGGGCAGTGAAACAGACTTACATTCGCAGCTAGACCTTAGAAGCAGAACAGAAGAGAAAAATCGGTTTGGCTGCCTGCACCCACTTATGTAGAGTGTATGGGAGTTTCCTAGGAAAACACTGCCTTGCACAGAAGCATGTGTGAAGAGACTGCCAACTCTGCAGTCTGCAGAGTTAGGATAACTTGTGTTGAAGTGAACATCTAGCTTCTTTCCATGATAGAATAGAAGGGTTTTCATTTGAAATAGCTTTATATTGTCAATTTACTTGCTTCCTATGAAAATGTCATTCTTCTGCTCTTAGAAGCTTGGAAATATGACCAGAGAATCGAGTTCTTCCACAGAAATGAAGTACAAGTCCTACCATAAGCATCTCCATGTGAATTCCTTTACTTATGGAAGCATGTGAAAACAAAGAGAAAGAATACTTCCCTACAAAGAGTTAAACAGACCTATATACAATGGATCATCTAGCTACTTTCTTTCAGGGATGAGATGTGCTTCCACTGGAAACAGCTTTTTTTCTCCACTAACCCGCTTGGTATGAAATTACATACTTTCTCCACTAAATGCTTTGAGAAAGGACCAGAAAAGCTGAGTCTACAAAGAAAAGCAGTACACTTCCTCAAAAATTATTCTCTAGTTGACATGTTTTCTATTCAAAGTGTGTGAGAACAAACTGGCGATACTGCTTCCACACACATATCTAAACAGTACTAAACACAAGTGGTTATCTACTTTCCCATTGGCATAGAATAGATGTGTTTTCATTTGAAAGAGCTTAATACAGGCAATTTGCCCACATTCTAGGACAATGTCATTCCTCTGCACTTATTCTGTTAGAAGTATCAACGGAGAATATGTTTCTGCACCCGACACCCTGTACACATCCTGAGGAAGCATATCCATGTGAATTCTGTTATTGATGGAACCCTAGGGAAAAAACCAGTACCTAGTTCTTCCATGCAGAGATTTAAGCAAAACTGTACCAAAATGACCATGTAGCTGTTTTCTTCCTGGGAATTAAACTGTTTTAACTGGGAACAACTTTATATTCTCCATTTTCCCACTTCGTACGAAATTGTACTTCCTCTCCACTTAGAGATTAGAAATGTGACCTGTGAATCTGGGTCTACAAGCGAATGTGTGTACACTTCCATAAGGAAACTTTTCCATGTGACCTCTGCTACTCATTGAAGCAAGTGAGAACCAACTGGACATTTGTTATCCATACATAGATTTGTGCAATCCTGAACACAAGTGAACTTCCAGCTGCTTACTCTCAGAGAATGGGAGTGTTCTGACTTTGTACATGTTTACTTTGCCAATTGACCCTCTTGCTATGAACATATCCTTCTTTTCCACTTAGAAGTTTTAAAATCCTACCAGATAATCGGTTTGCAAATCACAACCCTGGACTGGTCCTAGATGAAGCTTCTCTCTGAGACTACATTTACTTGTAGAAGGCTACGAAGACAAGCTCTTTGTAATGTTTCCATACAAAGCATTAAGCCAACCAGGACACAACTGAACATCCAGCAGCTATCTTTCATTGAATAGAAGTGTTTTCACTTGGGACACTCTTATGTCCCCCAGGTAACCGATTTTAACAAATTTCCTCTTCCTCTTCCTCTTCCCTTAGAAGTTTAGACATGTTACCAGTCAATCTAGATCTACACCTGAAATTCAACACACTTCCTCGGGGACGCTTGACTCTGTGACTCGTGTTTCCAGATCAAATCATGTGGGAACAGACTGTACATTCTGAGCCCTCACATATAGTTCATCTAATCAGTGCACAACTGAACTTGTAGCTGCCTTCACTCATAGAATAGAGGTATATTCCTTTGAAATTGCTGTACTTGGTCTACTTTCCTGCTTTCTACCGAAATGTCCTTCCTCTCCCATTAGAAGCTCACAACAATCACAAGAGAATTGAGTTCTTCCACAGAATCGAAGTGCGCTTCTAAAATAAGCATCTCTTTGTGACTTCTTTACTTATGCAGGCCTGTGAAAACCAACAGAACGTCATACTTTCACAGAGAGAGTGAAGGAAACCTGTATACAACTGATCACCTAGTTGCTTTTTTGCAGAGGTTAGAAATGTTTTCACTGAAAATGACTTTATATTCTCCACTAACCCGCTTTGTCCAAAATTACAGACCTTCTGCAACGAGAAGACTGAAATAAAACCAGAGAGTCTGGATCTACATCCAAATAGTACACTTCCACAAAGACGCTTCTCTGTTTGTCACTTTTATTATTCAAATGAAATGAGGACACACTGACAGAACTGCTTTCATACACAGATTTATACAATCCTCAACACAACTGATCATGTACCTGTCCTCTCTTGGCGAATAGGAGTGCTTTCCTTTGAAATAGCTTTACATTGTCAAATTCCCGGCTTGCTATGAAAATGCCATCCTCTGCACTTGGTATCTTGCAAGTAGCACCACAGAATGTAGTCCTGCAAAGGAAATGCAGGACACATCTGGAAGAAGAATCTCTATGAGAATTCCTTTACTTATGGAAGCCAAGGGAAAAAAAAAAAACCTGTACATAATTTTCCATACGAAGATGTAAGAAAAGCTGTACCATTCTGAGTGTCTAGATATTTTTTTGTGTGAATTAAATTGTTTTACCTTGAAACAAATTTATACTCTCCATTATCCCACTTCTTGCAAAATTTCACTAATTCTCCGCTTAGAAGCCTAGTAAAGTTACCAGTGCATCTGCGTCTACAAATGAAACACTGTACATTTCCATTTGGATGCTTTTCTCTGTGACTTTTACTATTAAAGAAAGTGAGAAGAAACTGTAATTTTGCCCGCCATACACAGATTTATGCTATCCCAAGCACAGATGAAATACTAACTGCGTTCTCTCAGAGAATGGAAGTGTTTTGACTTTGTACATGTTTATATTGCCGATTAACCTGCTTTTTACAAACATGTACTTCTTCTCAACTGAGAAGCTTTGAAGTATTACCAGGGAATCTGGCTCTAAACCAAAAGGCAGTGCACAACTTTGAAGAATCATCTCTGTGAGAAATCATTTCCTTGTAGAGAGCTATGAAGACAAACTGTATGTAAGGCTTCCATACACAGAGTTAAGCCAACCTGTACAGAACTGAACGTCTAGCTGCTATCTTTCATACAGTGAAAGTGTGTTCACTTGAGACACTGTTATGTCCTCCAATCAACCGTATTTTTTAAAATTGCCCTACATCTATACTTAGAAGCTGAGACATGTTACCAGGGAATCTGGGTCTCCATCTGAAAGGCAGCACACTTCCTATGAGATGCCTGAAAATGGGACTTGTTTTTCTAGTCAAAGCAAGTGTGAAGAGACTGTCAATTCTGCTTCCATACACAGAGTTAGGATAACTTGTGTTAAAGTTGAACAGCTAGTTGCTTTCCATGATAGAATGGAAGGGTTTTCATTTTAAATGGTTTTATAATGTCCATTTACCCGCTTCCCATGAAAATGTCATCTTCTGCTGTTAGAGCTTGGAAATATGACCAGAGAATCCAGTTCTTCCACAGAAATGAAGTACATGTCCTACCATAGGCATCTCCATGAGAATTCCTTTACTTATGGAAGCATGGGAAAATAAAGAGAACGAATACTTCCTTACAGAGAGTTAAGCAAACCTATATACAACGGATCATCTACCTGCTTTCTTTCAGAGATGAGATGTGCTTCCGCTGGAAACAGCTTTATTTTCTCCACTAACCCGTTTGGTATGAAATTACATACTTTCTCCACTAAATGCTTTGAAAAAAGGAGCAGAGAAGCTGAGTCTACAAAGAAAAGCAGCACACTTCCTCAGAGATTCTTCTCTAGTTGACATGTTTGCTACTCGAAGTGTGTGAGAGCAAACTGACAATACTGCTTCCATACACATATCTAAACAGTCCTGAACACAAGTGGTCATCTAGCTGCCCTTTCGCTGAGAATAGAAGTGTTTTAACTTGAAAGAGCTTTATATAGGCAATTTGCCTACGTACAACGTCAATGTCATTCCTCTGCACTTAGTCTGTTAGAAGTATCAACGGAGAATATGTTTCTGCAACTGGTATGCTGTACACATATTGAAGAAGCATCTCCATGAGAATTCTGAAATTGATGGAACCCTAAGGGAAAAACCAGTACCTAGTACTTCCGTACAGATTTTCAGCAAAACTGTATCAAACTGAACATCTAGATGTTTTCTTCCTGGGAATCAAACTGTTTTAACTGGGAACAACTTTATATTCTCCATTTTCCCTCTTCATATGAAATTGTACTTCTTCTCCACTTAGAGCTTAGAAATGTGACCCGTGAATCTGGGTCTACAAGCGAATGTGTGTACACTTCCATAAGGAAGCTTTTCCATGGGACCTCTGCTTCTCATCGAAGCAAGTGAGAACAAACTGGACATTTGTTTTCCATACACAGATTTGTGCAATCCTGAACACAAGTGAACTTCTAGCTGCTTTCTCTCAGAGAATGGGAGTGTTCTGACTTTGTACTTTTTTCCCTTGCCAATTGACCTGCTTGCTAAGAACTTGTCCTTCTTTTCCACTTAGAAGTTTTAAAATCCTACCAGATAATTGGGTTGCAAATCACAACCCTGGACTCGTCCTAGATGAAGCTTCTCTCTGAGACTACATTTACATGTAGAAGGCTACCAGGACAAACTCTTTGTAATGTTTCCATACACAGAGTTAAGCCAACAAGGACACAACTGAATATCCAGCTACTATCTTTCATTGAATAGAAGTATTTTCATTTGGGACACTATTATGTCCCCCAGGTAACCGATTTTAACAAATTTCCTCTTCCTCTTCCCTTAGAAATTTAGACATGTTACCAGTCAATCTAGATCTACACCTGAAATTCAACACACTTCCTCGGGGACGCTTGACTCTGTGCCCCGTGTTTCCTGATGCAATCATGTGGGAACAGACTGAACATTCTGCGCCCTCACACAGAGTTAAGCTAATCAGTGCACAACTGAACTTGTAGCTGCATATACTCATGGAATAGAGATATATTATTTTGAAATTACTGTACATGGTTTACTTTCCTGCTTTCTACCAAAATATCCTTCCTCTCCCCTTAGAAGCTCGGAACTATCACAAGAAAATTGAGTTCTTCCACAGAACCGAAGTACGCTTCTAAAATAAGCAACTCTTTGTGAATTCTTTATTTACGGAGGCCTGTGGAAACCAACAGAACATCGTACTTTCACAGAGAGACTGAAGAAAACTATATACAACTGATCACCTAGTTGCTTTTTTGCAGAGATAAGAGGTGTTTTCACTGAAAACAACTTTATATTCTCCACTAAAACGCTTTGTACGAAATTACAGACCTTCTGCAACGAGAAGACTGAAATATTACCAGAAAGTCTGGATCTACATACAAATAGTACACTTCCACAAAGATGCTTCTCTGTTTGGCACTTTTGCTATTTAAGTGAACTGAGGACACACTGACAATACTGCTTCCATGCACAGATTTATACAGTCCTCAACACAACTGATCATGTACCTGTTCTCACTCGGAAAATAGGAGTGCTTTCCTTTGAAATAGCTTTATATTGTCAAATTCCCCACTTGTTATGAAAATGCAATCCTCTGCACTTGCTATCTAGCAAGTACCACCAGAGAATTTGGTCCTGCAAAGGAAATGCAGGATACATCCAGAAGAAGAATCTCTATGAGAATTCCTATAGTTATGGAAGCCAAGGGAAAAAAAAAATAACCCTGTACATCATATTTCAATACGGACATTTAAGAAAAGCTGTACCATTCTGAGCGTCTAGACGTTTTTTTTTTTTCTGTGAATTAAATTGTTTTACCTTGAAACAACTTCATACCCTCCATTATCCCACTTCTGCGAAATTTCACTACTTTCCCACTTAGAAGCCTAGAGAAGTTACCAGTGCATCTTGGTCTACAAATGAAACACTGTACATTTCCATTTGGATGCTTTTCTCTGTGACTTTTACTATTAAAGCAAGTGAGAAGAAACTGTAATGTTACCTGCCCTACACAGATTTATGAAATCCCGAGCACAGATGAAATTCTAGCCGCTTTCTCTCAGAGAATGGAAGCATTTAGACTGTGTACACGTTTACTTTGCCGATTGACCCACTTGTATGAACATGTCCTTTTCTTTACTGAGAAGTTTTGAGGTATTTCCAGAGAATCCGGCTCTAAACTTGAAGGCAGTGCACAACCTTGAAGAATCATCTCTGTGAGAAAACATTTCCTTGTAGAGGGCTATGAAGAAAAATTGTATATAAGGCTTCCACACACAGAGTTAAGCCAACCTGTACACAAATGAGCATCTAGCTGCTATCTTTCATACAGTGGAAATGTGTTCACTTGAGACACTGTTACGTCCTCCAAACACCCTAATTTTTTTAAAAATTGCCCTTCATCTACACTTAGAAGCTGAGACATGTTACCAGTGAATCTGGGTCTCCATCTGAAAAGCAGCACACTTCCTATGAGAAGCCCAAAAATGGGACTTGTTTTTCTTATCAAAGCATATGTAAAAAGACTGTCAATTCTGCTTCCATACACAGAGTTAGGATAATCTGTGTAAAAGTGAACATCTAGCTGCTTTCCATGACAGAATGAAGGGTTTTCATTTGAAATAGCTTTATATTGTCCATCTATCAACTGCCTACAAAAATTTCATTCTTCTGCTCTTAGAAGCTTGGAAATATGACCAGAGAATCGAGTTATTCCACAGAAATCAAGTACACGTCTTACCACAAGCATCTCCACGAGAATTCTTTTACTTATGGAAGCATGTGAAAACAAACAGAAAGAATACTTTCCTACAGAGAGATAAGCAAACCTATATACAACAAATCTTGTAGGTGTTTCATTCAGGGATGCGATGTGCTTCCGCTGGAAACAGCTTTATTTTCTTCATTAACCACTTGGTATGAAATTACATACTTTCTCCACTAAATGCTTGGAGAAAGGACCAGAGAAGCTGGGTCTACAAAGAAAAGCAGTACACTTCCTCAAAGATTCTTCTCTAGTTGACATGTTTGCTATTCGAAGCATGTGAGAACAAACTGACAATACTGCTTTCATAAACATATCTAAACTGTCTTGAACACAAGTGGTCATCTCCCTGCCCTTTTGCCGAGAATAGATGTGTTTAGTTTGAAAGAGCTTTATATAGGCAATATGCCCGCTTGTTAAGACAATGTCATTCCTCTGTACTTAGTCTGTTCGTAGTATCAACGGAGAATGAGTTTCTGCACCCAACATGCTGTACACATCCTGAAGAGGCATCTCCATGAGAATTCTGATATTGATGGAACCCTAGGGAAAAAACCAGTACCTAGAACTTCCATACAGAGATTTCAGAAAAACTGTAGTAAACTGAACATCTAGCTGTTTTTTTCCTGAGAATTAAACTGTTTCAACTAGGAACAACTTTATATTCTCCATTTTCCCGCTTCATACGAAATTGTACTTCTTCTCAACTTAGAGCTTAGAAATGTGACCCGTGAATCTGAGTCTACAAGCAAATGTGTGTACACTTCCCTAAGGAAGCATTTCCATGGGAGCTCTGCTACTCATCAAAGGAAGTGATAACAAACTGGACATTTGTTTTCCATGCACAGATTTGTGCAATCCTGAACACAAGAGAAATACCAGCTGCTTTCTCTCAGAGAATAGGAGTATTTTGACTTTGTACATGTTCCCCTTTCCAATTGACTCGCTTGCTATGAATATGTCCTTTTTTCCACTTAGAAACTTTAAAATCCTACCAGATTATCAGGTTACAAATCAGAACACCAGACTGGTACTAGATGAAGCATCTCTATGAGACTACATTTACTTGTAGAAGGCCACAAAAACAAACTCTTTGGAATGTTTCCATACACAGAGTTAAGCCAGCCAGGACACAAGTGAACATGAAACTGCTATCTATCATTGAATAGAAGTGTTTTCACCTGGGACACTTTTATGTCCCCCACCTAACCTATTTTAACATATTTCCCCTTCCTCTTCCCTTAGAAGCTTAGACATTTACCAGTCAATCTAGATCCACACCTGAAATTCAACACACTTCCTCGGGGACTCTTGAGTCTGTGACTCACGTTTCCTAATCAAATCATGTGGGAGCAGAGTGTACATTCTGCACCCTGCACCCTCACACACAGTAAAGCTAACCAGTACACATCTGAACTTGTAGCTGCTTTCTATCATATAATAGAGGTATATTCCTTTGAAATTGCTGTATATGGTCTACTTTCCTGTTTTCTACCAGAATACCCTTCCTCTCCTGTTAGAAGCTCGGAACTATCACAAGAGAACTGAGTCCCTCCAAAGAAACGAAGTGCAATTCTAAAATAAGCATCTCTTTCTGACTTCTTTTACTTATGGAGGCCTATGAAAACCAACAGAACATCATACTTTCACAGAGAGACTGAAGAAAACCTATATACAACTGATCACCTAGCTGCTTTTTTTCAGAGATTGGAAGTGTTTTCACTGACAACAACTTTATATTCCCCACTAACCTGCTTTGTATGAAATTGCAGTCCTTCTGCAACAAGAAGACTGAAATATTACCAGAGAGTCTGGATCTAATCCAAATAGTACACTTCCACAAAGATGCTTCTCTGTTTGGCACTTTTCCTATTTAAATGAACCTAGGACACACTGACAATACTGCTTCCATACACAGCTTTATACAATCCTCAACACAACTGATCATGTACCTGTTCTCTCTCAGAGAATAGGAGTGCTTTCCTTTGAAATAGCTTTATACTGTCAAATTCCCCACTTGCTCCAAAAATGCCTCCGTAAACTTGGTATCTTGAAAATAGCACCAGAGAATGGGGTCCTGCAAAGGAAATGCAGGACACATCCGGAAAAAGCACCTATGAGAATTCCTTTACTTATAGAAGCCAAGGGGAGAAAAAACTTGTACATAATATTTCCATACGGAGATTTAAGCAAATCTGTACCATTCTGAGCTTTTAGATTTTTTTTCTTTGGATGGTGAGATATCACGTACATTTATTAGCCCATCTGCTTCTGAGAATGGTATCCCTGGAGCCTCAGAACATTAAGTCTATGTCTTTTTTTTTTCCAGAATATTATGGGGGTACAACACTTTGGCTATATATATTGCCCATGCACTGCCTGTGTTAGGGCTACAATCATGGTCTTCCCCCAAACTGTGCTCCCCGCATCAATTTAGTGAGTGTTTTTCCCATCCCCTCCTCCCCCTCTCGCCTGCCCGTCCGCTGATGAATATTATTGCCCTGTGTGATGTAAGTGTTGAGCAGTTAGTACCAATTTGATGGTGAGTACCAGTGGTGCTTGTTTTTCCATTCCTGTGACACTTTGCTTTGACAAATGCGTTCTAGCTCCAACCAGGAGAATACCAGATGTTTTAATTCACTATTGTTCCTTATTGCTGAGTAATACTCCATGGTACACATATACCACATTTTATTAATCCACTCATGTATTGATGGGTACCTGGGTTGTTTCCGCATCTTTGCAATTGTGAATTGTGCTACTATAAACATTTGCATGCAGATGTCTTTATTATAAAATGTCTTTTTTTTCCTTTGGGTAAATACCCAGTAGTGGGATTGCTACGTCAAATGGTAATTCTACTTTTAATTCTTTAAGGTATCTCCATATTACTTTCCATAGAGTTTGTACTAATTTGCAGTCCCACCAGCAGTGTATGAGTGTTCCTATATGTCCACCTCCCTGCCAACATTTGTTGTTTGGGGATTTTTTGACATGAGCCAATCTCACTGGAGTTAAGTGATATCTCATTGTGGTTTTGATTTGCATTTCCCTGATGATTACAGAAGTTGAGCAATTTTTTATATGTGTTCTGGTCATTATTCTGTCTTTTTTTGAAAAGTTTCTGTTCATGTCCTTTGCCCATTTTTTAATAGGGTTGTTTGATTTTTTCTTGTTGATTTTCCTAAGTTCTGTATAGATTCTGGTTATCAGCCCTTTATCAGAGGTGTAGCATGCAAATATTTTCTCCCATTCTGTAGGTTGTCTGTTCACTCTAGTGATAGTTTCTTTGGCTGTGCAGAAGCTTTTTAATTTGATCAGGTCCCATTTATTTATTTTTGTTGCTGCTGTGATTGCTTTGGGGGTCTTCTTCATAAATTCTTTGCCTAGGCCAATGTCCATAAGAGTTTTTCCAACATTTTCTTCGAGAATTCTTATGGTTTCATGTCTTGGGTTTAGATCTGTTATCCATTCTGAGTTGATTTTTGTGAGAGGTGAGAGGTGGGGGTCCAGTTTCAGTCTTCTACATATGGCCATCCAGTTCTCCCAGTCCCGTTTATTGAATAGGGAATCTTTTCCCCAGTGTATGTTTTTCTGGAATTTGTCAAAGATCAGGTGACTGTATGAGGTTGGTTTTATATTTGAGTTCTCAGTCCTGTTCTATTGGTCTATGTCTCTGTTCTTGTGCCAATACCGTGCAGTTTTGTTTACTATAGCCTTGTAGTATAGTTTGAAGTCTGATAGATAGATGCCTCCCAATTTGTTCTTTTTGCTTAGGATTGCTTTGGCTATCTGTGAATTAAATTGTTTTACGTTGAAACAACTTTATATACTCCATTATCCCACTTTCTGTGAAATTTCACTGCTTCTCCACTTAGAAGCCTAGAAAAGTTACCAGTGCATCTGAGTCTACAAACAAACTCTGTACATTTCCATATGGATGCTTTTCTCTGTGATTTTACTATTAAAGCAAGAGAGAAGAAACTATAATTTTGGCTGCTGTACACAGATTTATGCAATCCTGAGCACAGATGAAATTGTAGCCGCTTTTTCTCAGAGAATGGAAGCATTTGGACTTTGTACATGTTTACTTCGCCAATTGACCCGCTTGGTATGAACATGCCCTTCTTCTCCACTGAGAAGCTTTGAGGTATTACCAGAGAATCCAGCTGCAAACCTGAAGGCAGTGCACAACCGTGAAGAATCATCTCTGTGAGAAAACATTTCCTTGTAGAGGGCTATGAAGAAAAACTGTATATAAGGCTTCCATACACAGAGTAAATCCAACCTGTACACAACTGAGCATCTGACTGCTATCTTTCATCCAGTGGAAGTGTGTTCACTTGAGACACTGTTATATCCTCCAACCAACTGATTTTTTAAAGAAATGCCCTTCTTCTATACTTAGAAGCTGAGACATGTTACCAGGGAATCTGGGTCTCCATCTGAAAGGCAGCACACTTCCTATGAGATGCCTGAAAATGGGAATAGTTTTTCCAATCAAAGCATGTGTGAAGAGACTGTCAATTCTGCTTCCATACACAGAGTTAGGATAACTTGTGTAAAAGTGAACAGCTAGATGCTTTCCATGATAGAATAGAAGGGTTTTCATTTGAAATGGCTTTATATTGTCCATTTACCAGCTTCCTATGAAAATGTTATTCTTCTGCACTTAGAAGCTTGGAAATATGACCAGAGAATCCCATTCTACCATAGAAATGAAATAAACGTCCTACCATAAGCATCTCCATGAGAATTCTTTTACTTATGAAAGCATGTGAAAACAAACAGAAAGAATACTTCCCTACAGAGAGTTATGCATACCTATATACAATGGATCATCTACATGCTTTCTTCCAGGGATGAGATGTGCTTCCTCTGGAAACAGCTTTATTTTCTCCATTAACCCATTTGGTATGAAATTACATACTTTCTCCACTAAATGCTTTGGAGAAAGGACCAGAGAAGCTGAATCTACAAAGTAAATCAGCTCACTTCCTCAGAGATTCTTCTCTAGTTGACATGTTTGCTACTTGAAGTGTGTGAGAGCAAACTGACTATACTGCTTCCATACACATATCTAAACAGTTCTGAACACAAGTGGTCATCTACCTGCCCTTTCGCCAAGAACAGATGTGTTTTAAATTGAAAGAGTTTTATATAGGCTATTTTCCCGCTTGCTACAACAATGTCATTCCTCTGCACTTAGTCTGTCAGAAGTATCAACGGAGAATGTGTTTCTGCACCCGACACCCTGTACACATCCTGAAGAAGCATCTCCATGAGAATTCCTTTATTGATGTAACCCTAGGGAAAAAAAACAGTACCTAGCCCTTCCATACAGAGATTTCAGCAAAACTGTACCAAACTGAACATCTAGCTCTTCTCTTCCTGAGAATTACTGTTTTAACTGGGAACAACTTTGTATTCTCCATTTTCCAGCTTCGTACAAAATTGTACTTCTTCTCCACTTAGAGCTTAGAAATGTGACCCGGGAATCTGGGTCTACAAGTGAATGTGTGTATACTTCCATAAGGATGCTTTTCCATGTGACATCTGCTACTCATTGTAGCAAGTGAGAACAAATTGGATATTTGTTTTCCATACACAGATTTGTGCAATCCTGAACACTAGTGAATTTCCAGCTGCTTTCTCTCAGAGAATGGGAGTGCTTTGATTTTGACCATGTTTCCTCGCAAATTGACCTGCTTGCTACTAATAGTCCTTCTTTTGCACTGAGAATGTTTAAAATCTTACCAGATAATCAGGTTACAAATCAGAACGCTGGACTGGTATCAGATGAAGCATCTCTCTGAGATAACATTTACTTGTAGAAGGCTATGAAGACAAACTCTTTTTAATGTTGCCATTCATAGAGGTAAGCCAACCTGGACACAACTGAACATCCAGCTGCTATCTTTCATTGAATAGAAGTGTTTTAACTTGGGACACTTCTACGTCCCCCAGCCAAAGGATTTTCATTTGTAGACCAGGATTCATGGGTCATATTTCTATGCTCTAAGTGGAGAAGAAGCACAATTTCATAGAAAGCAGTAAAACGGAGAATATAAAGTTGTTCACATATAAAACAATTTAATTCCTAGGAAGAAAACATTCAGATTATCAGTTTCGTACAGTTTTTCTGAAATCTCTGTATGGAAGTATTAGGTACTGTTTTTTTCCCTAGGCTTCCATAAATAAAAGAATGTTCATAGGGATGCTTCTTCAGGATGTGTACAGCGTATCTGTTGCAGAAACACATTCTTCGTTGATACTTCTAACAAATTAAGTGCAGAAGAATGACATTGTCGTAGCAAGTGGGGAAATTGCCTATATAAAGCTCTCTGTAATTAAAACACATCTATTCTCAGAGAAAGGGCAGGTAGATGACACTTGTGTTCAGGACTGTTTAGATATGTGTATGGAAGCAGTATTTTCAGTTTGCCCTCACACACTTCGAAGAGCAAATCTGTCAAATAGAGAAGATTCTTTGAGGAAGTGTACTGCTTTTCTCTGTAGACCCAGATTCTCTGCTCATTTTTCAAAGCATTTATTGGAGAAAGTATGCAATTTTGTATAAAGCAGGTCAGTGGAGATAATAAAGATCTTTGCAGTGGAAGCAGATCTCATCCCTGAAGGAAAGCAGCTAGATGATCAGTTGTATATAGGTTTGCTTAACTCTCTGTATGGAAGTATTCTTTCTGTTCATTTTCACATGCTTCTGTAAGTAAAAGAATTCACATGGAGGTGCTTATTATAGGACTTGTACTTAGTTTCTGTGGAAGAACTCCAATTTCTGGTGACTTTTCCAAGCTTCTAAGAGCAGAAGAATGACATATTCATAGGAAGTGAGTAAATGGACAATATGAAGCTATTTCAAATGAAAATACTTCTATTCTATCATGGAAAGCAGCTAGATGTTCACTTTTACACAAGTTATCCTAACTCTGTGTATAGAAGCAGAATTGACCGTCTCTTCACACATGCTTTGATGAGAAAAACAAGTCCCATTTTCAGGCATCTCTTAGGAAATGTGCTACCTTTCAGATGGCGGCGCAGATTCACTGGTAGCATATCTCAACTTCTAAGTAGACATGAAAGGCAATTTTTTAAAAATTGGCTGTTTGGAGGGTATAAAAAAGGTCTCAAGTGAACACACTTCTACTGTATGAAAGATAACAGCTATATGCTCAGTTGTGTACAGGTTGGCTTCACTCTGTGCATGGAAGCCTTATATACAGTTTGTCTTCATAGCCCTCTACAAGTAAATGTTTTCTCACAGAGATGGTTCCTCAAGGTTGTGTACTGCATTCAGGTTTAGATCTGGAGTCTCTGGTAATACTTCATGGCATCTAAGTGGAAAAGAAGGACATGTTCGTAGCAAGTGGGTCAATCGGCAATGTAAACACATACAAATTTCAAACACTTCCATTCTCTGAGAGAAAGCAGCTGGTATTTCATGTGTACTCAGGACTGCATAACTCTGTATTTAAGCCAAAATTACATTTTCTACTCACTTGCTTTAATAATAATAGTCACAGAGAAAAGCATCCAAATGGAAATGTACAGTGTTTCAATTCTAGACCAAGATCCTCTGGTAATTTTTCTAAGCTTCTAAGTGGAGAAGTAGTATAATTTTGCAGAATGCAGGACAATGCAGAGTATAAAGTTGTTTCAAGGTAAAACAATTTAATGCACAGAAAGAAAACATGTAGACATTCAGTTTGGTACAGATTTGCTTAAATCTCTGTATGGAAGCATTATGTACAGGTTTTTTTTCCCTAGGCTTCCATAAATAAAGGAATTCTCACAGACTTGCTTCTTCAGGATGTGTACCACATTTCCTTTGCAGGACCCCATTCTCTAGTGCTACTTGCAAGATCCCAAGTGGAGAGGATGGCATTTTCGTAGCAAGTGGGGAATTTGACAATATAAAGCTGTTTCAAAGGAAAGCACTTCTATTGTCGGAGAGAGAACAGGTACATGATCAGTTGTGTTGAGGATTGCTTAATTCTGTGTATGGAAGCAGTACTGTCAGTGTGTTCTCAGATGATTCGAACAGCAAAAGTGCCAAACAGAGAAGCATCTTTGTGGAAGTGTACTATTTGGACGTAGATACAGATTCTCTGGTAATGTTTCAAACTTCTCATTGCAGAATGTCTGTAATTTCATACAAGCAGGTTAATGGGGAATATAAAGTTGTTTTCAGTGAAAACACTTCTAATCTCTGAAAAAAAGCAACTAGGTGATCAGTTGTGGATAAGCATGCTCCAGACTCTCTGTGAAAGTATAATTTTCTGTTGGTTTTCACAGGCTTCCCTAAGTGAAATAAGTCACAAAAAGATGCTTATTTTAGAAGTGCACTTCATTTCTGTGGAAGAACTTGTTTCTCTTCTAATAGTTCCCAGCTTCTAACTAGAGAGGAAAGGACATTTTGGTAGAAAGCAGGAAAGTGGACAATATACATCAATATCCAATGAATATACTTCTATTCTATGATAAAAAGCAGCTACACATTCAGATGTGCGCAGGTTAGCTTAACTCTGTGTGAGGGCGCACAACGTACAGTCTGTTCACACATGATTTGATTAGAAAAGCGAGTCACAGAGTCAAGCATCTCCGAGGAAGTGTGCTGAATTTCATATGTAGATCTAGATTGACTGCTAGCATTTCTAATCTTCTACGGGAAGAGGAAGGGGAAATTTGTTAATATAGGTTTGCTGGGGGACCTAAAATTGTCCCAAGTGAAAACACTTATATTCAGTGAAAGATAGCAGCTGGATGTTCAGTTGTTTCCAGGTTGGCTTAACTCTGTGTATGGAAACATTACAAAACGTTTGTCCTCGTAGCCTTCTACAAGTAAATGTTATCTCAGAGAGATGCTTCATCTGGGACCGTTCCAGCGTTCTGATGTGTAAACCGATCATCTGGTAGGATTTTAAAGGTTCTAAGTGGAAAAAAAGACGTATTCGTAGCAAGCAGTTCAATTGGGAAGGAAACATTTAGAAAGTCAAAACACTCCCATTCTCTGAGAGAAAGCAGCTGGAAGTTCACTTTTGTTCAGGATTGCAAAAATCTGTGTATGGAAAAGAAATGTACAGTCTGTTCTTACTTTCTTCAATTACTAGCACAGGTCACAGGGAAAAGCATCCTCATGGAAGTGTACACACTTTTGCTTGCAGACACAGATTCACGGGTCACATTTCTAAGCTCTAAGAAGAGAAGATGTACAATTTCGTACAAAGTGGTAAAATGGAGAATATAAACTTGCTCCCAGATAAAACAATTTAACTCTTAGGAAGAAAACATCCAGATGTTCAGTTGGGTACAGTGTTACTGAAATCTCTGTAAGGAAGTATTAGGTACCTTTTTTTTCCCCAGGCTTCCATAAATAAAAGTATTGTCATAAAGATGCTTCTTCAGGATGTGTACAGCGTGTCAGTTGCAAAACCACATTCTCTGTTTATACTTCTAAGACACTAAGTGGAGAGTTATGACATTGTCGTAGCAAGTGGGCAAATTGCCTACAGAAAGCTCTTTCAAATTAAAACACATCTATTCTCGTAGAAATGGCAGGTAGATAACCACTTGTGTTCAGGAATGTTTAGATATGTGTATGGAAGCAGTATTGTCAGTTTGTTCTCACACGCTTTGAAGAGCAAACATGTCAAATTGAGAAGAATCTTTGAGTAAGTGCACTGCTTTTCTTTGTAGATGCAGCTTCTCCGGTCATTTTTCAAAGCATTTATTGGAGAAAGTATGTAATTTCATACAAAGCAGGTCAGTGGAGAAAATAAAACTGTTTCCAGTGGAAGCACATCCCATCCCTGAAGGAAAGCAGCTAGATGATCAGCCGTGTATAGGTTTGCTTAACTCTCTGTATCTAAGTATTTATTCTGTTCATTTTCACATGCTACCATAAGTGGAAGAATTCACATGGAGTTGCTTACTATGGGATGTGTACTTCGCTTCTGTGGAAGAACTCAATTCTCTGCTAATATTTCCAAGCTTCTAAGAGCAGAAAAATGACATATTTTTAGGAAGCGGGTAAATTGAAAATACGAGGCTATTTCAAATGAAAACACTTCTATTCTATTATGGAAAGCAGCTAGAAGTTCACTTTTACACGAGTTGTCCTATGTCTGTGTATGGAAGCAGAAATGACAGTCTCTTCACACATGCTTTGACGAGACAAACAAGTCCCATTTTCAGGTATATCATAGGAAGTGTTGTGCCTTTCAGATGGAGACCCAGATTCACTGGTAGCATGTCTCAGCTTCTAGGTATAGATGAAGGGCGATATTAAAAACATCAGTTGGAGGACATAACAATGTCTCAAGTGAACACACTTCCACTGTATGAAAGATAGCAGCTAGATTCTCAGTTGTGTACAGGTTGGGTTAACTCTGTGTATGGAAGACATATAGAGTTTTTCTTCATAGCCCTCTACAAGTAAACGTTTTCTCACAGAGATGATTCTTCAAGGTTGTGCACTGCATTCCGGTTTAGAGCCGGATTCTCTGGTAATTCTTCAAGGCTTCTAAGTGGAGAAGTATTTAAATTTCAAAGAAAGCAGGATAATGGAGAGTATAAGGTGGTTTCAGGGTAAAACAATTTACGTCATAGAAAGTAAACATCTAGACGTTCAGTTTAGTACAGCTTTGCTTAAATCTCTGTATGAAAGTATTATGTACAGGTTTTTTTTCCTAGGGTTCCATAAGTAAAGGAACTCTCATAGAGATGCTTCTTCAGGATGTTTACTGCATTTCCTTTGCAGAACCCTGTTCTGTGATGCTACTTACAAGATACCAAGTGTAGAGTATGGCATTTTCGTAGCAAGTGGGGAATTTGACCACGTAGAGGAAAGAATTTCAGAGCTAGAAGACAACTCCTATGCACTAAATAAATTAGTCGAAGAGAAAGAACACACAAACAAGAGGCATGAACAAAGCACACAAGAAATGTGGGATTATGTAAAGAGGCCAAACATAAGGATCATAGTCATCCATGAGGGAGATGAAGAAAGTTCACGTGGGCTGGAATATCTATTTGAAGGAATAATAGAGGAAAATTTCCTTGTCCTAGCCAGAAATCACTATATCCAAGTCCAAGAAGCACACAGGACTCCTGGGAGACTCAACGTGAAAAGGCATTCACCACACCACATAATTATTAAACTGACCAAAGTAAACACAAAAGAGGCACTCCTCAGAGCTGTAAGACGAAAAAAGCAGGCAACTGATAAAGGGAAACCAATCAGATTAACTGCAGATTTCTCAGCTGAATCCTTACATGCCAGAAGGGAATGGGGAGCCATCATCAGTCTCCTAAAACAAAACAAAGGCCAACCCAGAATTCTGTATCCTGCCAAACTAAGATTCTTATATGAGGGAGAAATAAAGACCTTTCCAGACAGGCAATCACTCATAGAATTTGCAAAATCCTGACCGGCCTTGCAAGAAGTGCTTAGACCTGCATTGTACACTAACCAGCACAACAGAGACCCACTAATGTAAAACTATGCAAAAACTAAAACTCCAGAACCCAGATTCCACAATGACACAAGAGGTAAAACAAAAGACACCACCCAATAGAATAATCAGAAATTTACCCCAAATATCCATTCTCTCAATAAATGTGAATGGCTTGAATTGTCCATTGAAGAGACATAGGCTGGCTGAATGGATTAAAAAATACAAGCCAAGTATATGTTGTCTCCAGGAAACACACCTTACACACAAAGACGCATTCAGACTCAAGGTGAAAGGATGGAATACAATTTTCTGGGCTAATGGAAACCAAAAGAAATCTGGAGTAACCATCCTTATTTCAGATGATATAAACTTTAAAGCAACTAAACTAAGGAAGGACAAAAATGGATGCTGTATAGTGGTGAAGGGAAAAATCTTACAAGAGGATTGAACAATCCTAAATATTTATGCACCCAACACAGGAGCACCTAGGTACTTAAAGCAAATACTGCTTGATCTAGACAACATAATAAATAGCAATGCCATAATAGCAGGGGACTACAACACCCCACTGACGGAACTGGACAGATCCTCCAAACAAAAAATAAACAAAGAAACAAAGAACCTAAACAGGACTCTAGAACATTTGGGCCTAACAGATATCTACAGAACACTCCACCCAAATAACACTGAATATACATTCTTCTCATCAGCTCATGGAACTTTCTCTAAAATTGACCACATCCTAGAACACAAAACAGATCTAAACAAATTCAAAACAACAGAAATCATACCATGTATCTTTTCAGACCACAGCGGAATAAAATTAGAAATCAATTCCAACAGAAACTCACATCTTCATCCAAGAACATGGAAATTAAACAATCTTTTGCTGAATGACTATTGGGTCAAGGAGGAGATTCAGATGAAAATTAAAAGATTCTTCAAACTAAATGAAAATGGGGACACAAGTTATCAAAATCTGTGGGATACAGCAAAAGCAGTCCTGAGAGGAAAACTTATCTCCTTAAATGCCCACATCCAAAAGACAGAAAGGTCACAAATCAATAAACTAATGAATCATCTGAAGGAAATGGAAAAGGAAGAGCAAAGCAATCCTAAAGCCAGCAGAAGAAAAGAAATAACCAAGATCAGAGCAGAATTAAATGAAATTGAGAACAAAAGAACAATACAGAAGATTAATAAAATGAAAAGTTGGTTCTTTGAAAAGATAAACAAAATAGACAGGCCACTTGCCAGGTTGACCAGAAGCAGAAACGAAAGGACTCTAATAAGCTCAATTAGAAATGAAAAAGGAGAAGTCACAACTGATACCATGGAAATACAAAACATCATCTTTGAATACTACAAAAATCTCTATTCCCACAAACACGAAAACGTGGAGGAAATGGACAAATTCTTAGAAACATACTACCTCCCTAGGCTTACCCAGGAAGAAACAGAATTTCTAAACAGACCAATATCAAGCACCAAAATTGAAGCAGTAATTAAAAATCTACCCACAAAAAAAAGTCCCGGACAAGATGGGTTCACACCTGAATTCTACCAAGCCTACAAAGAAGAACTGGTGCCTATACTGCAGAAATTATTTGAAAATATCAAGAAGGATGGAATCCTCCCAAACTCATTCTACGAAGCCAACATCACCTTGATACCAAAGCCAGGAAAGGACACAACAAAAAAAGAAAACTACAGACAAATATCCCTTATGAATATAGATGCAAAAATTCTCAATAAAATCCTTGCAAACCGAATTCAAATGTACATCAAAAAAATAATCCATCACGATCAGGTGGGCTTTATTCCCGAGATTCAGGGATGGTTCAATATACGCAAATCTATAAATGTAATTCACCATATAAATAAAAGCAAGAACAAAGATTATATGATCCTTTCAATAGATGCAGAAAAGGCTTTTGACAAAATCCAGCACCTTTTATGATAAGAACTCTTAACAATATAGGCATAGATGGCTCATTCCTAGAAACTATTAAAGCCATATACGATAAACCCACAGCCAATATCATACTGAATGGGGAAAAATTGAAAGCATTCCCCCTTAAAACTGGCACCAGACAAGGGTGCCCACTATCTCCACTTCTTTTCAACATAGTGCTGGAAGTCCTGGCCACAGCAATTAGACAAGACAGAGGAATCAGAGGCGTCCAGATGGGGGCAGAGGAGGTCAAACTGTCACTATTTGCAGACGATATGATATTATACATAGAAAACCCCAAAGATTCAACCAAGAGATTACTGGAATTGATAAATGAATTCAGCAAAGTCTCAGGATACAAAATTAATACACACAAATCCACAGCCTTCATATATGCTAATAACAATCAAGCCGAGAAACAAATTAAAGATGCAATACCTTTTGCAATGGCAACAAAGAAAATTAAATATTTAGGAACATATCTAACTAAGGAGGTCAAAGACCTATATAGAGAGAATTATGAAACACTGAGAAAAGAAATTGCAGAGGATGTAAATAGATGGAATGCCTTACCATGCTATTGGATAGGCAGAGTCAACATAGTAAAAATGGCTTTGCTACCTAAATTAATTTACAGAAACAATGCAGTCCCTATCAAAATACCAACATCATTTTTTGCCGATCTAGAAAAAATAATTCTATGCTTCGTGTGGAACCAGAGAAGACCCCGTCTAGCCAAAGCAATCTTAAGCAAAAAGAACAAATTGGGAGGCATCTGTCTACCAGACTTCAAACTATACTATAAGGCTATAGTAACCAAAACTGCATGGTATTGGCACAAGAACAGACACGTAGACCAATGGAACAGGACTGAGAACCCAAATATAAAACCAACCTCATACAGTCACCTGATCTTTGACAAATTCCAGAAAAACGTACACTGGGGAAAAGATTCCCTATTCAACAAATGGTGCTGGGAAAACTGGATGGCCGTATGTAGAAGACTGAAACTGGACCCACACCTCTCACCTCTCATAAAAATCAATTCACAATGGATAACAGATCTAAACCTAAGACATGAAACCATAAGAATTCTCGAAGAAAATGTTGGAAAAACTCTTATGGACATTGACCTAGGCAAAGAATTTATGAAGAAGACCCCCAAAGCAATCACAGCAGCAACAAAAATAAATACATGGGACCTGATCAAATTGAAAAGCTTCTGCACAGCCAAGGAAACTATCACTAGAGTGAACAGACAACCTACAGAATGGGAGAAAATATTTGCATGCTACACCTCTGATAAAGGGCTGATAAGCAGAATCTATACAGAACTTAGGAAAATCAACAAGAAAAAATCAAACAACCCTATTAAAAAATGGGCAAAGGACATGAACAGAAACTTTTCCAAAGAAGACAGAATAATGGCCAGCAAACATATAAAAAAGTGCTCAACTTCTGTAATCATCAGGGAAATGCAAATCAAAACCACAATGAGATATCACTTAACTCCAGTGAGATTGGCTCATATCAAAAAATCCCCAAATAACAAATGTTGGCGGGGATGTGGACAGATAGGAACACTCATACACTGCTGGTGGGACTGAAAATTAGTACTACCTCTATGGAAAAGAATATGGAGATACCTCAAAGAATTAAAAGTAGAATTACCATTTGACCCAGCAATCCCACTACTGGGTATTTATCCAAAAGAAAAAAAGACATTTTATAATAAAGACATCTGCTCTCGAATGTTCATAGCAGCACAATTCACAATTGCAAAGTTGTGGAAACAACCCAGGTGCCCATCAATACACGAGTGGATCAATAAAATGTGGTATATGTATACCATGGAGCATTACTCAGCAATAAGGAACAACAGTGAATTAACACATCTGTTATTATCCTGGTTGGAGCTAGAACCCATTCTTCGAAGCGAAGTGTCACAGGATTGGAAAAACAAGCACCACTGGTACTCACCATCAAACTGGTACTAACTGATGAACACTTACATCACACAGGGCAATAACGTTCATCTGAGGGCAGGCAGGCGGGAGGGGGGTGGAGGGGATGGGAAAAACTCTCACTGAATGGATGTGGGGAGCACAGTTTGGGAGATGACCACGATTGTGGCTCTGACACGGGCAGAACAGGGGCAATGTGTATGGCCAAAGTGTTGTACCCCCATGATATTCTGAAATTTAAAAAATAAATTTAAAAAAAGAGTAATAGAAAATTACACAAGAAAATTTAAAAAAAAAGAGAGAAAACACATCTATTCCCTGAAAGAAAGCAGCAATAGTTTCAGTTGTCTACAGTTTTGATTAACTGTTTGTATGGAAGCATTATGTACATCTGGACTTCACAGGCTTCTACAAGTAAAAATGTTACATGGAGACACATCTTCTGGGATGTGTACTGCATTTCAGTTTAGAACCTGATACTCTGGTAATGCTTCTCAGCTTCTAAGTGGAGAAGAATGACATATTAGTAGCAAGTAGGTAAATTTGCAATGTAAAGGTCTATCAAATGGAAACACTTCTATTCACTGAGAGAAAGCAGCTAGATGTTCAATTGTGTTCAGTACTGCTTAACTGTGTGTACGGAAGCAGTATGTACAACTCCTTCTCACATGCTTCTATTAGTAAAAGAAGTCACAGAGAGAAGCATCTTTTAGGAAATGTGATGTGTCGGTTGTATACCCAGAATGACTGGTAACATTTCTAAGCTTCAAAGTGGAGGAGAAGGGCAATTTCGAACATATTGGATTAATGGAGAATATAAAGATGTTTCAAGGAAAAACACTTCTATTTACTGAAAGAAAGCAGCTAGATGTTCAGTTGTGTACAGGTTGCTTAACTCTCTGTATGGAAGCATTATGTACAGTGTGTTCACAGGCTTCCATATGTAAAAGAAGTCACATAGAGATGTTTCTGGTAGGACATGTACTGTGTCTTGGTTGTGGAACCAGGTTCTCTGGTAATATTTCTAAGTTTCTAAGTGCAGAGGAATGACATTTTCATAGAAAGCAGACAAATTGACAAAATGTAGCTCTTTGAAATAAAAACACTTCAATTCTCTGAGAGAAAGCAGTTAGATGTTCAGTTATGTACAGGTTACATTAGATCTCTGTATGGAAGCAGAATGTGCAGTTTGTTCTTACATGCTTCGATTAGTAAAACAAGTCACATAGACAAGCATCTTTCAGGAAGTGTGCTGTGTTTTGGTTATATCCTAAATCACTGGTAACATTTCTAAGCCTTTAAGTGGAGAAGAAGTACAATTTCTTACAAAGTGGGTAGCTGTAGAATATAAAGATGTTTCGAGTGACAACACTTCTATTCACTGAACGAAAGCTGCTAGATGTTCAGTTGTATAAAGGTTTGCTTAACTCTCTGTATGGAAGTGTTTTATACAGTTAGTTTTCACAGGCTTCCATAAGTAAAAGAAGTCACAAAGAGATGCTTCTTCTAGGATGTGTACTGCATTTCAGTTGTAGAACCAGATATTCTGGTAATACTTCTAAGCTTTTAAGTGGAGAAGAATGACATATTCTTAACAAGCCTGTAAATTGACAATGTAAAGGTGTTTCAAATGAAAATCTTCTATACTCAGAAAGAAGGTAGCTTGATGTTCAGTTGTGTACAAGTTAGCTTAACTCTGTGTGTGGAAGCAGTATGTAGAGTTTGTTCTCACATGCTTGGATTAGTAAAACAAATCACAACGACAAGCATCTTTTGGGAAGTGTGCTGGAATTCAGTTGTAGAACCAGATTCACTGAAAACATGTCTAAGTGGAGGAGAAGGGCAATTTTGTATAAAGCTGGTTACTAGATATATAAAGATGTCTCAAGTGAAAACACTTCTATTCACTAAACAAAAGGAGGTAGATGATCAGTTTGTACAGGTTTGCCTAACTCTGTGTATGGAGCATTATATACAGTTGATCTTCACAGGCTTCTAGAAGTAAACCATGTCACATAGAGATGCTTCTTCTAGGACATGTTCTGCATTTCAGTTGTAGAACCCGATTCTCTGGTAATACTTCTGAGCTACTAAGTGGAGAAGAAGGAAATATTCATAGCAAGTGGGTAAATTGACAATGTAAAGATATGTCAAATGAGAACACTTCTATTCTCTGAGAGAAAGAATATAGATGTTCAGTCGTGTTCATGATTGTTTGACTCTGGGTATGGAAGCAGTATGTATTGTTTGTTCTCACATGCTTTGATAAGTAAAAGAATTCACATAAAGAAGCATCTTTTAGGAAGTGTACTGTGTTTTGGTTGCAAACCGAGATTCACTAGCAAGATTTCTAAGCCTCTACGTGGACAAGATGTGCAATTTTGTACAAAGTGGGTTGTGGAAGAATATAAAGATCTTCAAGTGAAATAAATTCTATTAACTGAAGGATAGCAGATAGATGTTCAGTTGTGTACATGTTTGCTTAACTCTCTGAATGGAAGAATTATGTATGGTTTGTTTTCACAGGCTTCCATAAGTAAAAGAATTCACATAGAGATTCTTCTATTAGAACTTGCACTGCCTTTCAGTTAGAACCAGATTCTCTGGTAATACTTCTTAACTTCTAAGGGGAGAAGAATGACATATTCGTAGCACGCCTGTAAATCAACAATGTAAAGCTGTTTCAAATGAAAATACTTCAATTTTCTGAGAGAAAGCATTTATATGTTCAGTTGTGTACCAGTTAGCTTAAATCTGTGTATTGAAGCAGAATGTGCAGTTTGTTCTCACATGCTTCGTTTACTAAAACAAGTCACATAGACAAGTTTCTTTTAGGAAGTGTGCTG
The DNA here is from genome assembly GCA_023783475.1 of Daubentonia madagascariensis. NCBI lineage: Eukaryota > Metazoa > Chordata > Mammalia > Primates > Daubentoniidae > Daubentonia > Daubentonia madagascariensis. Next base: position 177,869 of record JAKFHU010001250.1, read on the forward strand.
TGTTTTGGTTGTAGACCAGAGTCACTGGTAACATTTCTAAGCATGTAAGTGACAAAGAAGTGCAATTTGTACAAAGTGGGTTAATGGAGAATATAAAGATATTTCAAGTGAAATGACTTCTATTATCTGAAAGAAAGCAGCTAGATGTTCAGTTTTGTCCATGTTTGCTTAACTCTTTGTATGGAAGCATTAGTACAGTTGTTTTTTTAACAGGCTTCCATAAGTGAAAGAGGTCACATAAGGATGCTTCTTTTTGGATGTGTGCGGTGTTTCCATCGTAGAACCAGATTCTCCACTAATTCTCCTAAACTTCTAAGTGGAGAAGAATGATATTCATAGCAAGCAGGTAAATTGAAAATATAAACTATTTCAAATGAAAACATCTCTAATCTCAAAGAGATAGCAGTTGGATGTTCAGATGTGTACAGGTTAGCTTAACTCTCTGTATGGAAGCAGTATGTACAGTTTCTTCTCACATGCTTCAATTAGTAAATGAAGTCACATAGAGAAGTATCTTTCAGGAAGTGTGCTGTCTTTCAGTTGCAAATCCAGATTCACAGGTGATATTTCTCAGCTTCTAAGTGGACAACAAGGGCAATTTCTTAAAAGAGGATTGCTGGAAGATATAAAGATATCTCAAGTGAAAACACTTCTATTCACTGAAGGAAAGCATTTAATTGTTCACTTGTGTACAGGAGGTCTTAACTTTGTTTATGGATGCACTATATACAGTTGGTCTTTGCAGGCTTCTACAAGTAAAAGATGTCACATACAAATGCTTCTTATAGGAAGTGTACCGTGTTTCACTTGTAGAACCTGATTCTCTAGTAAAACTATTAAGCTTCCAAGTGTAGAAGAAGGACATATAACTAGCAAGTGGGTAAATTGAGAATGTAAAGGTATATCAAATGAAAACACATCTATTCTCTGAGAGAAAGCAGCTAGATGTTTGTTGTATTCAGGATTGCTTAACTCTGTGTACGGAAGCAGATTGTACAATTTTTTCTCAGATGCCTTGATTAGAAAAACAAGTCACATAGACAAGCATCTTTTGGAAAGTGGGCTGTGTTTTGGTTGTAGACCCAGATTCACTGGTAACATTTTTAAGCTTCCACGTGGAGAAGAAGTGCAAATTCATACCAAGTGGTTTAATGGAGAATATAAAGATGTTTTAATTGAGAACACTTCTATTAACTGAAAGAAAGCAGCTAGATGGTCCATTGTGTACAGTTCTGCTTAACTCTCTGTATGGAAGCATTACGTGCAGTTTGTTCTCACAGGCTTCCATAAGTAAAAGAAATTACACAGAGATGATTCTTTTAGGATATGTACTGTGTTTCAATTGTAGGGCCAGATTATCTGGTTATACTTTGAAGCTTCTAAGTAGGGAAGAAGGACATTTTCATAGCCAGCTGGTAAATTCACAATATTAAACTGTTTCAAATTAAAACACTTCTATTGTCTGACAGGAAGTAGCTAGATATTCACTTGTGTACAGGTTAGCTTTTCTCTGTATATGGAAACAGAATGCACAGTTTTTAAAACATGCATAGATTAGTAAAACAAGTCACATAGACAACCATCTTTTAGGAGTTGTGCTGCATTTCGGTTTTAGACCCAGATTCACTGGTAACATTTCTAAGGTTCTAAGTGCTGAACGCTGGCAATTTTGTAAAAAGCAGGTTGTGGAGAATATAATGATGTCTCATTTGAAAACACTTCATTGTCTGAAAGAAAGCAGGTAGATGTTCAGTTGTGTACAGGTTTTATTAACTCTGCGTATGAAAGCATTATATACAGTTGGTCTTCTTAGGCTTCTACAAGTGAATGATGTTCCATAGAGATTCTTCTTCTACAAAGTGTACTGAATATCAGTCATAGAACAAGATTCTCTGGTAGCACTACTATGCTTCTAAGTGGAGAAGAGGGACACATACGTAGCAAGCAGGTAAATTGACAATGTAGAGATTTATCAAATGAAAACACATCCATTCTCTGAGAGAAAGCTGCTAGATGTTAAGTTGTGTACAGGTTAGCTTAACTCTGTGTATGGAAGCAGAATGTACACTTTGTTCTCACATTCTTTGATTAGTAAAACAAGTCACACAGATAGGCAACCTTTAGGATGTGAGCTGTGTTTCAGTTGTATACCCAGATTCACTGGTAACATTTCTAAGCTTCCAAGCTTAGAAAAAGGGCAATATCATAAAAAGCCATTTTCTGGAGAATATAAAGATAGTTCAAGTGAAAACACTTCTATTCATTGAAAGAAAGCAGCTGGATGTTCAGTTGTGTCCAATTTGCTTAACTCTGTGTGTGGAAACATTATATACTGTTGGTCTTCACAGGCTTCTACAAATAAAAGATGTTACATAGAGATGCTTCTTCTAGTACATGTACTGTGTTTTGCTGTAGAACCCGATTCTCTGGTAATACTTCTCAGCTTATAAGTAGAAAAGAGGGACATTTTTGTAGCAAGCATGCATATTGACAAAATAAACCTGTTTCAAATGAAAACACTCCTATTCTCTGAGAGGAAGCAGCTAGATATTCAGTTGTGTACAGGTTTGCTTAATTCTGTGTATGGAAGCATTACATACAGTTGGTCTTTACAGGCTTCTACAAATAAAAGATGTTACATAGAGATGCTTCTTCTATTACGTGTAATGTGTTTTGCCTGTAGAACCTGATTCTCTGGTAATATTTCTAACCTTTTAAGTGGAGAAGAAGGACATATTCATAGAAAGTAGGTAAATTGACAACGTAAAGTTGTGTCAAATGAAAACACTCCTATTCTCTAAGAGAAAGCAGCTAGATGTTCAATTGTGTTTAGGTTGGCTTAACACTGTGTATGGAAGCAGTATGTACAGTTTGTTCTCACACGCTTCATTTAGTAAAACAAGTCACATAGAGAAATATCTTTGAGGAAGTGTACCGTTTTCAGTTGTAAACCCAGATTCACTGGTAACATTTCTATGCTTCTAAGTGGTGAAGAAGTGAAATTTCATGCAAAGTGGATTAATGGAGAAAGCAAAGATGTTTCAAGTGAAAATACTCCTATTAACTGAAGGTGAGCACCTAAATGTTCAGTTGTGTAGAGGTTTGTTTAACTTTGCGTAGGGAAGCATTATATATATTTGGTCTTCACAGGATTCTACAAGTAAATCCTGTCTCAAAGAGATGCTTCTTCTAGGATGTGTACTGTGTTCCAATTTAGAATGCAATTATATGGTAATACTTCTAATATTCTAAGTGGAGAAAAAGGACATATTCATACCAAGCAGTTACATTGACAATGTAAAGAAGTATCAAGTGGAATCACTTCTATTATCTGAGAGAAAGCACCTGTATGTTCAGTTGTGTACAGATTTGCTTAACTCTGTGTAGAAAAGCATTATATACAGCTGGTCTTCACAGGCTTCCAGAAGTAAAAGATGTCACAAAGAGATGCTTCTCCTAGTATGTGCACTGCATTACATTCTAGACCTGATTATCTGGTAGTATTCTATCCTTCAAATTAGAGATGCAGGACATATTCATGGCAAGTGGGCAAATAGAAAATGTAAAGGTGTATGAAATGAAAACACTTCTATTCTCTGAGAGAAAGCATCTAGATGTTCAGTTGTGTTCAGTGTTGTTTAACTCTGTGTATGGAAGTAGCATGTACAGTTTGTTCTCACATGCTTCGATTAGTAAGAGAAGTCACATAGAGAAGCATATTTGAGGAAGTGCACTGCATTTTGGTTGTAGAACCAGAATCTCTGGTAACACTTCTAAGCTTCTAAGTGGAGAAGAATGACAATTTCATAGCAAGTGGTAAGTTGACAATATAAAGCTGTTGCAAATGAAAACACCTCTATTCTCTGAGAGAAAGCAGCTAGAAGTTCCATTGTGTACAGGTTAGCATAACTCTGTGATTGGAAGCAGAATGTGCATTTTGTTCTTCCATGCTTTGATTAGTAAATCAAGTCACATTAACAAGCATCTTTTAGGGAAGTGCTGAATTTCGCCTGTAGACCCAGATTTTCTGGTAACTTTTCTAAGCTTCTAGGTGGAGAAGAAGGACAATTTTTTAAAAAGTGGGTTGCTGGAGAATATAAAGATGTCTCAAGTGAAAACACTTTTATTCACTGAATGAAAGCAGCTAGATGTTCAGCTGTGTACAGGCTTGCTTAACTCTGTGTATGGAAGCATTATATACATTTGGTGTTCATAGGCTTCCACAAGTAAAACGTGTCACATGGAGATGCTTCTTTTAGGATGTGTACTGTGTTTGGTTGTAGAACACGATTTTCTGGTAATACTTCTCAGCTTCTAAGTGGAGAAGAAGGACATATTTGTAGCAAATGGGTAAATTGAGAATGTAAAGTTGTGTCAAATTAAAACAGTTCTATTTTCTGAGAGAAAGCAGCTAGATGTTCAGTTGTGTTCAGGATTGCTTAAATCTGTGTATGGATGCACTATGTACAGTTTGTTCCCTACTGCCTCGATTAGTAAAATAAGTCACATAGGAAAGCATCTTTGAGTATGTGTACTGTGTTTCAGTTGTAGACCCAGATTCGGTGGTAACATTTCTAAGTGGAGAAGGACAATTTCATAAATAGCAGATTGCTGGAGAATATAAATATGTCTCAAGTGAAAGCACTTCCATTCACTGAAAGAAAGCAGCTAGATATTCAGTTGTGTACAGGTTTGCTTAACTCTTTGTATAGAGGCATTACATTCAGCTGGTCCTCACAGGCTTCTTCAAGTAAGAGATGTGACATAGAGATGCTTCTTCTAGGATGTGCACCGTGTTACAGTTGTAGAACCCGATTCTCTGGGAATACTTCTAAGCTTCTAAGTGGAGAACAAAAATATTTAATAGCAAGTGGGTAAATTAACAATATTAAGCTGTTTAAAATGAAAACACTTCTACTCTCTGAGAAGAAACAGCTATATATTCAGTTGTGTACAGGTTAGCTTAACTCTGTGTATGGAAGCAGAATATAGAGTTTGTTCTCCCACGCTTCGATAGAAAACTAGTCACATAGATAAGCATCTTTTAGGAAGTGTGCTATGTTTCACTTGTAGACCCAAATTCAGTGGTAACATTTCTAAGCTTCTAAGTGGAATTGAAGGGCAATTTTGTAAAAAGTGGGTTGCTGGAGAATATAAAGATGTCTCAAGTGAAAAAAACTCGATTCACTCAAAGAAAGCAGCTAGATGTTCAATTGTGTACAGGTTTGCTTAACTCTGTGTATGGAAGCTTTATATACACTTCATCTTTGGAGGCTTCTACAAGTAAAAGATGTCACATAGATATGCTTCTTCTAGGATGTGTACTGAATTTTGGTTGTAGGACCAGATTCCCTGTTAATACTTCTAAGCTTCTAAGTGGAGAAGAATGACATTTTCATAGCAAGAGGGTAAACTGACAATATAAAGCTGTTACAAGTGAAAACAGTTCTACTGTCTGAGAGAAAACAGCCAAATGTTCAATTTTGTACAGGTTAGTTTAACTATTTGTATGGAAGCACAAAGTAATGTTTATTCTGATATGCTTTGTTTGGTAAAACAAGTCACTTTACAAGCATCTTTTAGGAAGTTCCTGTTTCTTGGTTTTAGGCCCAGATTCACTGGTAACATTTCTAAGCTTCAAAGTGGAAAATAAAGGCAATATCATAAAAAGTGTGTTGCTGGAAAATATAAAGTTGTCCCAAGTGAAAACACTTCTACTCAGTGAAGGAAACAAGCTAGATGTTCAGTTCTGTATAGGTTTGCTTAACTCTTTGTATGGAAGCATTAAAAACAGTTGGTCTTCACAGGCTTATACAACTAAAAGATATCAAATGGAGATAATTGTTCTAGGACATACACTGTGTTTCAGTTGTAGAACCAGATTCTCTGGTAATACTTCTAAGCTTCCAAGTGGAGAAGAGTGAAATTTTCGTACCAAGCAGGTAAATTGACAATATAAAGCTGTTGCAAATGAAAACATTTCTATTCTCTCAGATAAAGCAGCTAGATGTTCAGCTGTGCACACTTTAGCTTAACTCTGTGTATGGAAGCAGAATGTACAGTTTGTTCTCACATGCTTCAATTAGTAAAACAAGTTACATTTGACAAGCATCTTTTAGGATGTTGCTGTTTTTTGAGTTTAGACCCACATTCACTGTTAACATTTCTAAGCATCCAAGTGGTGAAGAAGGGCAATTTCATAATAAGCGGGTTGCTGGAGAGTACATAGTTGTCCCAAGTGAAAACACTTCTATTCAGTGAAAGAAACCAGCTAGATGTTCAGTTATGTGCAGGTTTGCTTAACTCTCTGTATGGAAACATTATGTAGTTTATTATCACAGGTTTCCTTTAGTAAATGAAGTCACATAGAGAAGCTTCTTTTAGGACTTGTATTGCTTTTCAGTTGTAGATCCCAATTCTCTGGTGATACTCCTAAGCTTCTAAGTGTAGAAGAAGGACATATTCATAGCAAGCAGGTAAATTAACAACAGAAAGATGTATCAACTGAAAGCACTTCTGTTCTCTGAAAGCAATCAGCAAGATGTTCAGTTATATACAGGATTGCTCAACTCTGTGTATGGAAACAGTATGTAGGGTTTGTTCTCAAATGCTTCGATTAGTAAAAAAAAGTCACATAGAGAAGCATCTTTAAGGAAGTGTGCTGTGTTTCTGTTGTAGACCCATATTCACTGGTAACATATGTAGGCTTCTAAGTGAAGAATTGTAGTTTCATACAAAGTGGGTTAATGGAGTTTTTAAAGATGTTTCAAGTGAAAACACTTCTATTAACTGAAAGAAAGCAGCTACATGTTCAGTTTTGTACAGATGCTTCTTTTAAGATGTGTACTGCATTTCAGTTATAGAACCAGATTCTCTGGTAATACTTCTCAGCTTCTAAATGGAGAAGAAAAACATTTTTGTAGCAATTGAGTAAATAGATATTATTAAGTTGTTTCAAATGAAAACACTTCTATTCTTTGATAGAAAGCAGCTAGATGTTCAACTGTGTACAGGTTAGCTTAAGTCTGTGTATGGAAGCAGTACGTACAATATGTTTTCACATGCTTCAGTAAGTAAAAGAAGTCCAATAGACAAGCATCTTTTAGGAAGTGTACTGTGTTTTGGTTGAGGACCCAGATTCACTGGTACCATTTCTAAGCTTCTAAGTTGTGAAGAAGGGCAATTTTGTAAAAAGTGGGTTTATGGAGAATATAAAGATGTCTCAAGTGAAACTCTTCTATTCACTGATAGAAAGCAGGTAGGTGTTCAGTTGTGTACAGGTTTGTTTACATCTGTTAATGGAAGGATTATATACCGTTTGGTTTAATAGGCTTCCCTAATTAAAAGATGTCACATAGAGGTACTTCTTATAGGTTGTGCAGTGCATTTTGATTATAGAAAGAGATTCTCTGGTAACACTTCTAAGCTTCTAAGTAAAGAAGAAGGACATTTTTGTAGCAAGCCAGACAATATAAAGGTGTATCAAATGAAAACACTTCTGTTCTCTGAGAGAAAGCAGCTAGATGTTCAGTTGTGTTCAGGATTGCTTAACAGTATCCATGGAACCCTTATGAATAGTTTGTTCTTACATGCTTTTATTAGTAAAAGAAGTCACATAGACAAGCATCTGTTAGGAACTGTATTGTGTTTCGGTTGTAGACACAGATTCACTGGTAACAGTTCTAAGCTTCTTAGTGGAGAAGAAGTGAAATTTCTTAAAAAGCAGGTAAATGGAGGAGGGGGAAAAATGGCAGTTTGTTAGAGTCCTCCCACCTCACCGCTCCCAGGGAAGGAGTTGAAAAATGCCATCAGCTTCCTGCATGCAGATCACTCCCTCTGAAAACAGCATTGTGAATTTATAGAGAAACATATTGGGACACTCAGCCTAATAAAACAGGTGACTGGGAGATTCATTCACAAAGATTAGAGAAAGCAGGGAGTACAATAAGGCCCAGAGCATAGGAAAGATGTGCTCACCAGTTTAGCACAGTGAGACATGACCTACAAGTGATTATGCACCTTCCCTGTGGACATTCCATCCACTCAGTCAGGGACAAACCCAGAGTTGGGGCGAAGCTTCTGGTCAAGACAGCAGGCTCTGTGGAGAGGAAGCAATTGTGAGAGCCATACAGAACTCTCAGCTGCACTATACAGGGACTGCTCAGGACCAGGTAGGGACTGGGCTGAGATATAGCTTCCCAGGACAGTACAGAAGAATCTGCAGACAGGCACCTCACCACTGGAAGTCAGCAGGACCTGGGCACAGGAGTTGAATGGAGAGTGCAACACGCCCTTAGGGGCTGCCAGAAATTGCCTCCAAGGGACCCAGGCCGGTTGAGAAGAGCTGCATTCACAGGCGTGATCTGAGTCCTGCTGTATGCCAGGCTGGCAGTCAGCAGCCATCATTAATGTCTCTCACCTGGAGCTGTTACCCAGGTCTCTAGCTTCACTCCACCCCTGGCCCGGGGGCTCTTCTGCCTGGGTGCAACAGGCTTTGCCCTTGGTAGCCAGGGACAGCTGCATCCGTGGGTTCCAGGTGGGATGAGATTCTGGAACTGTAGTGGCAGAACTTTTATTTATTGGAAACAGTTTGCAGCCCGTCCATCTGGTCCTGCTTCCCCAGCTCTGGCCTCCTAGGAATCTGATACATGCTGGTCCAAGTTCCCCGCTCTTCAGGTCCCAGCCCTCCTGTACCACAGAGATCAGTCATTTTGAAGGTTGCTGGTTACAGTGACTCATTTTGTATAAGTACCAGCTCTCATGACAACCGAATGCATCAGGAGCCACAGGCTCAACCAGAGCAGCTCCCGCTAACCCTGTCCACTTCATTAAGGAATTTTGCTCAATCCAAGAGTGCCTCCAGTGTCCATTATTCCCCCCAGTGGGAATATCCCCTGGCAGAGACTTCTGGGGGTAGAGATGCCCACCCACCTTGCCTTGCGGTCTAGTGGTGGAAACAGGGTGCAAAATTGGAGATCCCCCTATCAGCCAGTGACACGTGGAGATGCACATCAGAGGGCCAGACACACGTGACCAGATAAGCAACCTCTGAGCTCTGTAGAATTTTCCCAATTCAGCTCTTGCACTGCAGCCAAAAGCAACTGGGTTTCTACCCAAACCTCAGGAGGAGCAGGGTCAAAGTAACCCCTAGGAGCCACAGGGCCCCTCCCAAAGCTTGGGGCTTTCGTATTCCCCACCTGACAGCCAGAGTCCACCACGGGAACAACAGAATTCCTAGCTATTAGGGAGCTGTGGATTCATACCCTCAAATACAATCCACCAGCTTGGAGCTCAAGCTGGGAGAACAAACTCACTACACTCCACCAGGAAGAGGTGAAGACAACAGATCAGAGGCAACCCAAGAAGTCCACTAAACTTACTAAAATACACCTAAAGCAATACAGACCAGTACTCCTCTCCCTGGCTCTGCCAAGGGATGAACCTCGGGAGCTTGGAGACAGGGCCATAAACTAGCAATAACACCCCTAGCTCTCGACCAAGAGGCCAGATGAGAAAAAAATCACCAAAAGAACTCAAAAATGGAAAATCGAGTGAAACTTACCCCCAAAAGAATCTTGTTCCCACAACAGACACCAACTCAAATGAAGGTAGAATGACGAACAGGAATTTCTTTATGGATAAAAAGCTCAATGAATTCAAGACAAATTGAATCCCGCACAAAGAAAAACAAGAAAGTGCAATGAATGAAATTTTCTAAGAATGGAAGTATGGAAATCAAATGAATTAGAATAAACATCAGGTAGTACTGCAAAATCGAATTCTAAGAAAGAGTCATATCGAAATCAAATGGAAATTCTAGCCTTAAAACGGCATTCAGGATCTAAACCAAGGAAAGCACTAAAACAAGAGGCTGAACAAGTAAAAGAAATGTGGGATTATGTAAAGAGGCAAACATAAGGCAAGGAATCCCTGAGGGAGGGGAAAAATTCACGGGGGCTGTAAAATTCTTGAAGGAACAATAGAATTTCCATGGCCTAGCAAAAACTTGATACCAAGTACAAGAAGCAAAACCCCGGCTCCTGGGAAATTCAACGGGAAAAGGCTTCACCACGCCCACAATAATTAGACTGAGCAAAGTAAACACAAAAGAGGCCCTGCTCCGGCTGAAGTGAAAGAGAGGTACCCACCAAAGGGAACCTATCAATTAACTGCGATTTCTCAGCTGAAACCTTACAAGCTAAATGGTGAGGACCTCCTCAGTCTTCCAAAACAAAATAATGCCAACCCGGTACTTATCCTCCAACTAGCTTCCTTTCATGGGAAATAAAACTTTTCCAACAACAACACTGTGAATTTGTGAAGTCCCGACCAGCCCTGCAAGAAGTGCTTAGACCTCATGTACACTACCAGCACAGCAGACACCCACCGCGTAAACTACCCAAAACCTAAAATACCAGAACCCAGATTTCACAATGACTCAAGAGTAAACAAACAAGAAACTACCCAACCGAACTAAGAAATCTACCTCAAATGAATCTCTCAGTAATGTGATGCTTGAATTGCCCATTGAAACTGGCTGACAGGCTGACTGATCGATTGCTGATGGATTAAAAATATAAGCCAACTATCTGCTGTCTCCAGAAACACATCTTACACACAAGATTCATTCAGACTAAAGTGAAAGGATGAATACATTTCCAGGCAAAGGGAAACCAAAAGATGTTGGAGTAGCCATCCTTATTTCAGATGTTATAAACCTTTAAAGCAACAAAAGTAAAGAAAGACAAAGATGGTCACTATTAGTGTGAGGGAAAAAATCTTACAAGAAGAATAACATTCCTAAACATTTATGCACCCAACACAGGAGCGCCCAATACATAAAGCAAATACTTCTTGATCTAGCAAACTATAAATAGCAATGCCATAATAGCAGGGTACTTCAACACCCCACTGACAGAATTGGAGAGATCTCTCAAACACAAAATAAGCAAAGAAACAATGGATCTAAACAGGACACTAGAACATTTAGCCTAACAGACATCTTAAACATCCACCCAATACACTGAATTTACGTTCTTCTCATCAGCTCATGGAACCGTCTCTAAAACTGATCACGTCCTAGGCCACAAAATAGATCTCAACAAATTTTAAAAAATAGAAATCATACCATGTATCCTTTCAAACCACAGCAGAATAAAATTTGAAATCAATTCCACAGAAACTCACATCTTCTCCAAAATATGGAAATTAAACATCTGTTGCTGAATGACTATTGGGACAAGGAGGAGATTCAGATGAAAATTAAAAGATTCTTCGAACTAAATGAAAATGGGGACACAAGTTATCAAAATTGGTGATATACAGCAAAAGCAGTCCTGAGATGAAATCTTATTGTGTTAAATGCTCACATCTAAAAACACAGAAAGGTCACAAATCATAACTAATGTATCTCATAAGGAAGTGTAAAAGGAAGAGCAAACCATCCTAAACCCAGCCGAAGAAAGAAATAACCAGATCAGAGCAAATTAAATGAAATTGAAAAAAAGAACAATACAGAAGATTAATAAGTTGAAAAGTTGGTTCTTTGAAAAGATAAACAAAATAAACTGGCCACTTTCCAGGTGGACCAGAAGCAGAAAGGAAAGGACTCTAATAAGCTCAATTAGAAATGAAAAAGGAGAGGTCACAACTGATACCATGGAAATACAAACTCATCTTCAAATATTACAAAAATCTCTATGCCCAAAACAGGAAAACGTGGGAGAATGGAAAATTCCTTAGAAACACACTACCTCCCTAGGCTCAAACATGAAGAAATAGAATTCCTAAATAGATCAATATCAAGCACTGAAATTGAATTAGTAATAAAAAATCTTCCAGCAAAAAAAAGTCCTTCCTGGACCAGATGGGTTCACAACTGAAATATACCAAACCTACAAAGAAGAACTGGTGCCTATCTGCAGAAATTATTTGAAAACATCGAGAAGGATGGAACCCTTCCAAACTCATTCTATGAAGCCAATATCACCTTGATACCAAAACCAGGAAAGGACACAGCAAGAAAAGAAAATTACAGACCAATACCCCTTATGAATATAGATGCAAAAATTCTCAATAAAATCCTAGCAAACCGAATTCAAATGTACATCAAAAAAACAATTCATCATGATCAGGTGGGCTTCATCCCTGAGGCACAGGGATGTTTCAACATACATAAATCTATAAATGGAATTCACCACACAAGTAAAAGCAAGAACAAAGATTATATGATCCTTTCAATAGATGCAGAAAAGGCTGTTGACAAAATCCAGCACCCTTTTATGATAAGAACTCTTAACGGCATAGGCATAGATGGCTCATACCTCAAAATTATTAAAGCCATATACGATAAACCCACAGCCAATATCATAATGAATGGGGAAAAGTTGAAAACATTCCCCCTTAAAACTGAAACCAGACAAGGTTGCCCACTATCTCCACTTCTATTCAACATAGTGCTGGAAATCCTTGCCAGAGCAATCAGACAAGAAAGAGGAATCAGGGGTGTCCAAATTGGAGGCAGAAGAGGTCAAATTTTCACTCCTTGTAGACGATATGATATTATATATTAAACACCCCCAAAGTTCCACCAAGACATTACTGGAATTGACAAATGAACTCAGCAAAGTCTCAGATACAAAATTAATGCACACAAATCGGTAGCCTTCATATATGCCAATAACAGTTGAGCCAAGAAACGAATTAAAGATGCAATAACTTTCACAATAGCACCAAAGAAAATTAAATATTTAGGAACATATCTAACTAAAGAGATAAAAGACCTAATAGAGAGAATTACAAAACACTGAGAAAAGATATTGAAAAGGGTGTAAACAGATGGAAAACCCTACCATGCTCTTGGATAGGTAGAATCAATATTGTTAAAATGTCCTTGCTACCTAAAGTGATTTACAGAATCAATGCAGTCCCTATCAAAATACCAACATCATTTTTTGCTGATCTAGAAAAAAATAATTCTACATTTCATGTGGAACAAGACAGGACCCTGTCTAGCCAAAACAATCTTAAGCAAAAAGAACAAATTGGGAGGCATCAATCTACCAGACTTCAAAGTATACTACAAGGCTATAGTAACCAAAACAGCATGGTACTGGCACAAAAACAGAGACATAGACCAATGGAACAAGACTGAGAACCCAAATTAAAACTATCCTCATACTGTCATCTGATCTTTGACAAATTACAAAAAAAAAATACACTGAGGAAAAGATTCCCTATTCAATAAATGATGCTGGGAAAACTGGATGGCCCCATGTAGAAGACTGAAACTAGATCCACATCTCTCACCTCTCACAAAAATCAAATCGCGATGGATAACAGATTTAAACCTAAGACGTGAAACCATAAGAATTCTAGAAGAAAACATTGGAAAAACTCTTATGGACATTGGCCTAGGCAAGGAAATCGTGAAGAAGACCCCAAAGCAATCACAGCAGCAACAAAAATAAATAAATGGGACCTTGTCACTTTAAAAACCTTCTGCACAGCCAAGAAACTATCACTAGAGTGAACAGACAACCTACAGAATGGAAGAAAATATTTTCACGCTACACATCTGATAAAAGGCTGATAAACAGAATCCATACAGAACTTAGGAAAATCAACAAGAAACAATCAAACAACCCCATTAAAAAATGGGCAAAGGACATGAACAGAAACTTTTCAAAAGAAGACAGAATAATGGCCAGCAAACATATAAAAAATTGCTCAACTTCTCTAATCATCAGGGAAATGCATATCAAAACCACAATGAGATATCACTTAACTCCAGTGAGTTTGGCTTATATCAAAAAGTCCCAAAACTGCAAATGTTGGTGGGGATGCAGACAGATAGGAACACTCATATGCTGCTGGTGGGACTGAAAATTTGTACAACCTCTACAGAAAGTAATATGGAGATACCTCAAAGAAGTAAAAGTAGAACTACCATTTGATCCAGCAATCCCACTACCGGGTATTTACGCAAAGGAAAAAAAGACATTCTATAATAAAGACATCTGCACTCAAATGTTTATAGCGGCACAATTCACAATTGCAAAGATGTGAAAATAACCCAGGTGCGCATCAATACACGAATAGATTAATAAAATGTGGCATATGTATATCATGGATTATTACTCAGCAATAAAAAACAATGCTGAATTAACACATCTGGTATAATCCTAGATGGAGCTAGAGCCCATTCTTCGAAGCAAAACATCACAAGAATGGAAAA
>JAKFHU010001251.1:0-17186 GCA_023783475.1 Daubentonia madagascariensis
CCCCCCCCCCCCCGGGGCGGAAAAAGTGGGGGTTCTGCCCCCTTTTTTTCCTTTTTCAAAACCCCCCCCCAGCCAACCCCCCCCCCCCCCAAAAAAACCGGGGGGGGGGAAAAAAACCCCTTTTCCCCGGGCCCCCCCTTTGACCCCCTCCCCCCCTTCCCCCGATTATTTCCCCCCCCCCAAGCCCCATGAACCCCCCCCCTCCCAGGCCCCCCTCAAAAAACCCCTTTTCCCCCAAATCCCAGGCCCCCTTTTAAAAAGCAAAAAACCAAGAATTCAACTTTTTTTTTTTTATCTGTGTTCTTCCCCCTGTTTCCCTTGAGGGGAAAATTTTGGGGGGGAAAAATTTTGGGAGAAGGGGCAAGGGGCCCCCCCAAGGGGGGGGGGGGGGTGGTTAAAAAGTAAAAATTTAAAAACCCAAAAAAAACCCCCTCAGTAAAACTCCCCGTCCCCCCCGAAAATTTGGAAAATTTTTAAATTGGGGTTTGGGGGGGGACCCCCAAAAAAAGGCCCCCGGTTTACAAAAGGGGCCCGAGGAGGGAGAGCCCCTTTGTAAATTTTAAAAAAAAAAAAAGATCTTAGCCCCCCCAAACCCCCCCCCACTCCCGGGTGGGGGCCCCTGAGAAAAATTTCCAGGATGAAAAGGGGAAAGGGGGGGGGGGGGGGGAGATCCCCAATTCCCCCTTTTTTCCAAAATGGGGGGAAAAAACATCCCGCCTTTTTTTGGGTTTTTCCCTAAACCTTTCCCCAAACCCCAACCCCCTTCCCCGGGGGGGCCCCCGACACGCAGAACAGTTTTTGGGGGGAAAATAAAAGTAGGGCCCCGGGGCCCCCTGCTCCCCTTTCCCGGATCTCCCCTTGGGGCCCCCAAAGGGCCCCCCCCTGGGGCCACCGGGGAGAGGGGGGCTAAAAACCCCTGGGGCCCCTTTTTCCCCCCAAGAAACTAAAAAACCTGACAGCTTCCCCAATCTGGGGGGGGGGAAAGGGGTTTTTGGAAAGGGGCCCCCCCCCCCCCCTCCCCCGTTTTTCTTTTTAAAAATTTTCCCCCAAAGGCCTTTCCCCCCGTGCCCCAAAAAAGGGGGGGAAAGGGGGATAGGGGGGGGGGTTTTTTTTTTCCCAATAAAAAAAATTTTGCCCCCCCAAAAAGGACTTCCCCCGGGAAATCCTTTTCCTCATTTTTTAAAATGCCCCCCCGGAGGGGGGCCTTTGGGAAGGAGGATTTTTTATAAAAAAAAGGGTTTTCCTTTTTTAATAGAGTTTTTTTGGGCCCCCAAAAGGTTTTTTTGGAAAAATTTATGCCCCAAATTAAGACTGTGGTTTCCCGGGGGCCCCCGGGGCCCCGGGTTTTTGCCCGGTTTCATTAATAATAAAAAAATTGGGAAAACCCCAAAAAGGGGGCCCAAACCCCATCCATCTTTTTAAAAATTTGGGCCCCCAATTTTTTTTTAAAAAATTTCCAAATTTTTTTTTTAAAAAAAAAGTCATTTTTTTTTTTTTTGTTCAAAAACAAAAAAATTTTTTTTTTAAAAAATAGCCTTTTTTTTTTAAAGCCCATAAAGTGGAATCAAACTAGGGGTTTTTCACATCTGTCCCAAAAACCCCCTGAAATTTTTCCGATTTTATGCACCTAAAAAAATTTTTTCAAAGGTTTCCCAAAAGGGTTTTTTGGTTTTTCCATCAGAGGGGGCCCGTTTTCCGCTGTTTCCCCCCCCCTTTTTTTGCCCCCCGGGCCTTTTTCACTGGCCAAAATTTATTTGGGAAACCCCTCAATGAATTTTTTTTTTGGGGCCTTTTTAAAAATTAAAAAAAAGGGGGTTAAAAAAAATTTTTTTTTTACCCAAAACAATTTTTTTTGTCCCCTCCATAGATATTAAATTTTTGTCTAACACAAAGCCTTGAATCTGAAAATTAAAAAACTCCAAATTTTTTTCCTTGGGGACAGTAAGGTTCCCCCCCCCAAAACCTGCTTTTAAGATTAATATTTTCATCACACCAAAAAATCCTTTCTTGGGAGTAAATAACTGTTGCAGAGGAAAAGGTCTTGTTTTTTTTTTTTTTTTTTCCAAATCTATCACATGGGAGTGAAATAAGAGGAATGTTAAGAGCATTCTTCTGAGGAAAACCATTTTTAAAATAAACTAATAAAATCCCCCTAACCCCCCAAACCTAACTAACAGACTCCCCTCTTTTGGGCCAAGGGACCCCAGAAAAACCTTTAAGGAACTTGAGTTTTTTTTTTTTTTTTTTTCCCCCAAACCCATGAAACAGGAACTTGAAACATGCCTCATGTATAAAACCCCCTCTCCATTTTTCTGCCAGTTTAGTACAATCCAACCTTCCCCCCCCCTATTCCAAAAAGCCATACCCACAACTTTTTTTAAATTTTTAAAAAAAAAAAAACTAATTTTTATAACTTTTTCCTCCTGGAAAAAAAAGTCCCAAAAAACCTCGGCTTTTAAACCCTGGACTGTTTTTTTACAGAGAAAAAAGCACCTTTTAAAGCCTTTAAAAACCCCTAAAAATCTGGCCCCCCTTTTTTTCAAATAGGGCCTTTAATAAAATACCCCTTTTTAATTTTTAGTTCGCCAAACCCCAAAAAAAAAAATTTTTAAAAACCCCAGTAAACATTAAATATTTATTAACACCATGGTGGCAAGACCACTTCATAAACATTCCCTAACTTCCTTTCCCCCCTATAACCGTTTTAAAAAACCCATATTTGGCCAACCCCTGGCACTTAGATTTCCTGTTTTCCCTCCCTTTCCCCCCGCTTTATAAAGGCCCCTTTTTTTTCCCCCGGCTTCAGACAAAGACACATCCCCCAGCCGTCCCCCAAAATGGCCCCCACCCTTAAAAAGGCTTAAAACCCTTTTTAAAAAAAAAGCCTTTTTTTTCCCTTTTCCCCAAAATTAAATCTTTTCAAAAAATTTTTTAAGTTAACAACCAAATAAACCCCCCTAAAAAAAACTATGATTTTTTTTTAAAACCCGGCCCCTTGTGGGGGGGGGCCCCCCCTGCCAAGAGTTTTTCAATTTTCTGCCCCGTTTTTTTTCCCCCGAATTTAAACATATGGGTATAGTTCATGCTTTTTTTGGCCCGTTACAAATTGGCCCCTATTTTATTTTATTTCCCCCTTGGATAAGCCTCTCCGAAAATCTTAAAAATCTTGGTTTAGGACTTTTCACCCTTCATACTGGGCCCTTTTTCTCCCCCTTCCCCCTTTCCCCCCGCCCTGACACAAACTTACCCTTCAATTTGGCTTTTTTTTTTCAACACCAAAAGGAGAAAAAAAAATTTATGCCACCAAAAAGTAAACTTGGTCCTTTTTTTTTTTTTTCTAATTGGGAAGGGGGGGTTGCAAAATTTTCTATTTTTTTTTTAAAAAACGATTTTTGGGGGCAGGGGCCATAATAAAAATTTCAGGAATGGCTAGGGCCCGGTTTGGGCAAACTTGATTTGGGAAACTATCCCCCCCTTTTGACCCCCAGCCCCCCCCTTCCCTTTTGGGTTGGGGGCAGGCCGAAAAGACCCATTTCCCTTTTTGCTTACAAAAAGCGAATTTAAAAAAGGAAAAAATACTTAAAAAAATAAACCAAAACCTTTCTTTTACTTTTTGGGTTTCGTTTTTTGAATTATAAATTTTTTTTTTTCTCAGGTTTGTTTTTTTTTTTTTTTTTAAAAGGTAAACTTATTTTAACAGGGGGGCCTTGGTCTGCCTTTGGTTCAGCCCTCAGAGTTTTTTTTCTGAAACACCTTAACCTTTATTTAAAATAACTGTTTTTTTTATGCAAAAATGTTTTTTTCACCAAATTTCCGTGGGGGTTTGAACCAGGAGCCGGATAATATGGACCCTTCCAAACCTATGCACCCCCATTTTTTTTTTTTTTCTTTCCATAAGGTTTTTGAATTTTTTTTGAAAGCCTGCCCCCCGCTTAAACTATTGCCCTTATTTAAGTTTAAAATAAGGGATTAAAAAAAAATGGGGGTTAAATCGACCTTAACAGTCAACATGAGAAAATCCAACTGAGATTAGCCCCTTGGAAAAAAATAAAAATTTTTTTAATTGAACACTTTTGCTGGAAAACCCCTCCGATTACCCTTTCCACGAGATTGGGTTTTTAGGCCAGGGGAAAAAGGGGAGGGGGGGAAGGCACTTCCTTGGATCAATAAGTTTGCCCCTTTTTCCCGGGGGTTTGGGGGCCCCCCAAACCCTTTTCCCCAATGCCCCCAAAGAGTGGGAAACCCGAGACCCGACATCGCCCCCCAAAACCCTTCCAGCTTTTTTCCAGCCCCCTGGTGTTTTTTTTTTTTGGAGTACAAAGGGGAAAAAGGGCCTCCAGCAGGCCTTGGGGGGGCCAAATTTTTGTCTAAGAGAGCCCCCGGCTTTGGGTGTGAAAGGCCCCTTCAGATTGCCCTACCTTTCTGAACATTTTAATTTGGTTTTTTTGGAAATTATGGCCCCCCCCCCCCCACCCGCCTCTTTTTTTTTGCCAAGAGCCCCCTTTAAGGCAGGAACAACTGGGGGCCTGTCCTTTTGTTTCCCGCTCCTTTTCTCCAGTACCCAGTGGCCCGTGGCCCGGGGCCCCCAAAAACTGGGGCAATTTTCCCCCAAAAAAAATGGGGTTTAATGAAAAAAAGGCCTGATTTTCCTCCTTACTTTTTTTTTGGCAACAATATTTTCATCAAAACCCAGTAGATTAGAACCCCCCCCCCAAAACAACTAAAGTACCAAGGCGAAGTTACCACTCCCTTCCCCACCACCACATGGTTTTCCCAACAGCAAAAAAAAACCTTTTTTCAAGGGGTTTGGAAAAAATCCAGGAGTAAAACCCAAGAGAAAATAGAGCAACTGGCCCCAAAACGGTCCCCCCCCCCTTGGCAAAAACTGGTTTATTTACAAAATTTTTTTTTTCCCAAAAAGGCAAAACATAAAGGGCAAAAAGGGAATTTTTTCACCCCCAAACCCATGCCCTCCCCACCAAGGAAACTCAACAAAAAATCCAAGGCTTTTCCCCGGCGATTTTTCCCCATTAGAATTTTTGTTTTTTTTTTTTTTTCCCCCAAGAGGCAAAAAAAATAAATATTTCTAGGCTCCCGGAAAATGCCTTTTTTTTGGAAATAAAAAAAAAGCCCCGGTTTTTTGCCCTATTTCAGGTTTGTAAAACCCGTTGCTGGAAAACTCAGAAGCCTCCCCTTTATTCTTTTACAAAGACCTTTACTTAGGATTTTTTATTTTTTTTGGAACTAAAAAAATTTTGTCCTTGGAAAAACTAAAAAGTTTAAATTTTAAAAATTCTTTTGAACTACAAATGTTTTACTCTGAACGGGGCTCATTTTTTTTTTCTAACCAATTTTTTGAAAGATCTCAACCCCAACTTTCATGTCCTTTTTCCTTTCCCTTTTTGTTTTCATTTTGAATTTTTTGTTGGACCAGGAAAAGGGCCCCCTTTCCCAGATAAGGTCCCTAAAAATTTTAGAATTAAAGTTTTTTGTCCTAAAAGAAAATTTATTAAGGGGGAAAGGAGAAAAAAAAAAGGAAAAGATGGGGGGGAGCAGAATACCCCCCCCACTTCTGACATAAAAAGTAAATTTTTTTTTTTACCTGGATACTTTTTTTTTTTTTTTTTCCCAAAAAATTTAAAGCTTTTTTTTTTTTAATTAAAAAAAAAATTTTTTTTTTTTAAAAAAAAGCCCCTCCATTAATTTACTGGTTGCTATTTTTACTATATTTACTCCATGACTGAATGTTTTATGTAAAGTTTTCCCCCCCAAAATTTTATATATAGATCAAACCCTTTTTTTAAAACGATGAAAAATTTCCAATTTTTTTTTTTTTTAAGAGACAAAAGGTTTCCCACTTTTTGTTTGCCCCAAAGGGGGGGAGTTTGGGAAGGTGAATGCCGATCCCCAGCCCCATGCGGGCCCGAACCTCCTGGGGTTCCTGTTTCCCCCCCTCCCTCCTGCCCCCGGCCCTCCCCAAGTAAGCTTTGGAAAATTTTTTAGCATATACCAAGCCAGGCTAAATTTTTTTTTAAAAAAAAAATTTTTTTTTTAGGGGGGACAGAATCTTGCTATGTTGCCCCCAAAAATGATTTTTTTCAACATCCCCGGCGCCCGGCCAAGTCCCCCCCTCCCGCCCCTTTCCAAAGTGCCCGGGAATTTCTTTTTACAGTCCCCCTGAACCACTGTGGGGCCCCCCCCCGCCCCTATTTTTATATTATTTTTTAAAAAAAATTAAATTTCCCAAATTTTTTTTTTTATTCTGTTTTAAAAAATTTTAAAAAATTTTTAAAAAAGTATCCATCTAAAAAATATAAACCCCAAATCATTAAATTCTGGGCCCTGAAATGATAGTGGAGGAAACTATAAACTAAAGTAGAAAAAATAAAAAGGGTGGAACAATTGGTTTTTCCCCCCTCTTTTTTGGGACATGAAACCCCCTCCCTTAGAAAGAAAAAAAAACCCTTGTCCCCCCAAGGGTAAGAAAAAGAGCTTCAGGTTGTTTTCCCACCTACCTTTTTTCCTCCCCTATTGTTGGCCTCACGGAAGCAAACAAAACTCCACAAAAAAGGTAACTTTTTTTTGCTTAAGCCCCTTTTTTGCCAGTTTTTTGTTTTTAAGCATGATTTTCCCAACCAAATTTGTGTTTTTTTTTTTCACGATCCTACTGGCCCAAAATTTTTCATTTTAACATACCTCAAAGGGACCCCTATTCCAAAATTATGTTTCCTCCTGGGGTACTGGGCTATTCCTGAATTGAACCTTTTAAATATGTTATTTTTCACTAAGCAGAAACTCAGTCCCCACGTGAAAGCGAAGAACTTGTTGATAATAGGAGTGGGTAATAACCCAAAAGTTATTCATGCAAATGAACAAGATTTTTCAATCTGTAAAACCAGACTTTCGGTTTATTGGGTCTGCCAGGCCTGGCTTGGTCCCCCCCGGCTCCTTCCAAACACAGGAAAAGACAACATTACTCTTTCTCCTACCGTAAAAAACCAACCTCCTTTTTTTAACAACCTTGTTTGCAGTTTTCCCCAGCAGCAATGCTGAATTGGTGGGTGCCCGAAGCTTCAAGTTTCCCCTCAGATATCAGAAAATTTTTCCATGACTCCCAGGAACATGGTGGGTTCCAGATGTGGATGTCCCTGTTTTCCCGGAAACCCTCAAGACATACTCCCCCTTGGTTTTCCTCCTTTCCTTTTGCCTCCAGGGTACCCCCTGGCCGTTGGGTGTCCCCCCCCAAGGCGTGTGAATGCCACCAGAAGTTTGCAGCCCCCTCCTGGCCCCCTTGGCCATGAAAATGGTTCTCACAGCGGCCGGTGGGCCCCCCAAATGGGAGGCCTTTTTCCCTCCCTCCAGACACTGGGGAGGACAAGGCTCCCCCCCTCCACCTGGGGGGGGGGACCAGGGACTGCCTTTTTCCTACCTCCCTCACTCCCCCCAACCCTGGGGTGGAATCCACTTAGGGGAAAGGCCCCTAATGCGGTGCTTCTTTTGGGAGGGAGGAAGAAAGTGATGGGAAGAGAAATTTAGGAGGCTGGGTGTGGGGCCGTCCTGTTTGAAGGTGAGGAGGCACAAACCAGGATCCCTGCCAAAGGAGCACGCAGAAAAGCAGGGCCCCTGTGCCTTATTGGGAAAGGGGAAGAGAAGGTTTTGGTTTTTCAGAGGCGGGGCCTGGGCGGGAGGAGGAACCGGTTCCCCAGGGGCTTTGTTTTGCTGGGGTTCCTTTCCTGGCCCAAAAGACCCTCTCTCCTTTACTCTTACTGGTTTTTTTCCAACCCATGTGAAAAATGGGTGCCCTTTCCATGTGGAAGGACCTTGGATCCAAGGCCTGGCATTAAATGTTTTTTTTCCCAGAGCACCCTGGGGTGAGAAGAACTTGTTTGGCCCGCACCTTCCCCCTGGGGCCTCCCCCCAATGGGCCTGCCTGTCCCCCCCTGCCCAGCCCTCCATTTCCTTTCCTCCCCTGCAGCCCTTTCCCGGGCCCCGTCTCCACGAGTGCACCAGCCCCACGGGTGTGGAATGTAAAAATTGAACCCTCTCTCTCTTCCTCATACACACACACCATGACTCTGTCAAAATGTTTGGAAAAATGCCACATAAAACTCTGAGAGTCCAAAAGCAACATTACCAATAGAATCCTATTAAAAAAAAGGCTTCCACTAACCCCCACAAATCACGAAGAACCTTGTCATTTATTTTTCACAACTGCAGCTTTTTTCCCCCCAGTTAAATTTAAACACAGAAACCAATTTTTTGGGTGGGAAATATCTAAACTTCCCCCTTGGTCATTTTTTATTGTGTGGCACCACACCTGGAAAATTTCTCGAATTGACAACAGGTTTTTTTCCTTGTCCCTATTGGCTAACCCCCAAGATTTTTAATCTCGCCATGTTGGGGGTCTTTTTAAAGCAAGGTTTAAAAGTGGGTGGAAGACAAGCTGGGGGGCAGGGGGGCCGCTCCCCGCACCCAGGGGGAAGCCTGACAACAAAGCCTTTTTGTTTCGAGCCAACAACCAGACCCTGGCCACGATTCAGTGGGAGGGGGTCCCCCCCAAAATTCATCTCCCCTGCAGCTCCTTGCATCCCCCAAAAATGCACTCACCCTCCCTGCTTTTCAACCCCAAAACCAAATCCCTGGAAAACACAAGGCTTCCAAGGCTTTTTCCAAAAGGAAAAACCACTGCCAGGAAAAGTATTGTGGGGGTCCATGTATAAATGTGCCTGAAAGATTTTCCACAGAGAAGCCAGAAAGAAAAGGGTTTTTTTTGTATGCGACCAACTCACACCCAATACCTTAAAAATTTCCCACACCAAAGCAAGGAAGGGGGGCTCCCCTCTCCTCCCTTCTCCGTCCCGAGAACGGCCTCCCCCCGACCACCCTCCCCCTTCCCATTTTGACCATGGGAAGCCCAGCTCATCTCTGCCTAGCTTTTTTTTCCCTGGGCCCCAGCCGTGTGGGGTACTGAAACTCCCCATCTAGGTGGCTCGACAGATTTTCCAAAGGCCCCTACTCTCATCAACCCGTTTTTCCCCCCTGCTTAAGAAGACTGTTTGGAGAGAACCCTGTCCCCCCCCATTTGTCCAATAAGCAATGGTTTTTCCTTCGGGGGGGGCTTAAACCCTCAACTTACCTGAAACTTTATTTTTTTTTTCCTTCCCCAAACAAATGCAGTGCTTTTTTCCCCCCAGGGCAATTTAAATGGGGTTCATTACCATTTTCAAAACCGGGCCCAGTGGGGGGTCCCCCTACAGGCCCCCCCCAGCAGGCCCCCTCCCAGGTTTTTTAACAGGCCCTTTCCGCCCTTGTTGGAAACTTTGATTTTTTATTACCTTATCAGGCCCTCCCTGGTAAGCTTCCCTGCCACCCATTCTCCCTCCTTTCAGAGGGAAAGAAATTTTTGTGGCCTGGGGCCCACCAATGGACACCTACCTAAAAGGGGGCTATGTACCCAAATGCCCCATTTGCCAGGATTTCTCAAGTGCCCCCTGGGGCTCCTGTGCCCCCCGTGGAGTAAGGAGAAAAAGATATGCGTTACAGAGCCAGACCTGTTGTCCTTTAACAGGTCCAGGGAAGGAATCCCTCCCCGTTCCCCCTCCTTTTTTCCTCATTTTTTTTTCCCTGGTCCCCCCCCGACTGGAATGTGGAAACAACGGCCTGGCCAGGCCGGCCCTGCTTTCCACCTCGGATTCCCCTAAGGTGAGAAAGTTGGGTGTTTTGTAGAGGAGGGGCCGAGCAAGACAAAAACACCAACCCCCTGGGACCGTCGGTGACCACACCACGGGGTAACTGCCAGCCCCAGCCCCTACATCTCCTTTTCCAGACCTTTGGGACGGACCAAGAAAAGAAAGAAAAAAGACGTCTGTCCCCTCCTTTCCATCCACTAAAAAACTAGAGAGGGGTCCCCTCTCTGTAACATCCTCTGGGCCAAACTGGGCCCTGTTTTTTTGGGTTTTTGAATCCGCTTAGATTTTTTCCCCTTCCAACCACCCCCTGTGGGTGATCATTCACCTCTGTGCAGGTGCTGGGACTTTCAGCGACGGACTAGGGGCCCCGCTTGTCACCTCAGGCGGAGGCTGTGGTGCCATGGGCCCCCCCCAAGAGGATAAGCCGAGGTCCATCAGAAAAAAGAACAAACGTGGAGGGTTCCCAGCTGAAGTGGCAATCTTGGTAAACCAGCCTCAGCTCGCGCATGTTGGGTGCGGAGGGGCACCAGGGCCAAAACCGCCCCTGAAAGAAGGAAAACGGTGGGGGGTGGCGCCAAGTGGAAACCTGGGAGCCCGCCACAGAGGTTGGAAATCACCGGCGGACGCAGCGAGCCGGGACTTCCGCCCCCGCCGTCCCCCGCCAAGCCTGGCTTTGTACTAAGGGACCCCTTGGGGTCCCGCTGAGGGTTATTCAAGCCCCCCCCGCTAAAATTCCTCCCTCCACACTAAGCCTTCCTCCACCAAACCTGTAAAACAATCAAGCAACAAAAAATGCCAGTAGAGATGGCAACTGGAAGCCCCCCAATCCCCCCCTCTCACTTTAAAACATTCAGACACTATTTGGGCCTTTGGAAGGGAAAAAGGCGTGGCCCAAGGGCCCAAAAAGCAGGACAAGAAAGCGCTGCCTTCCCTCCCCCCGCGGTGTTCCCCCCCTCCGCCGTGGGGCCCTGTTCCCCCTGCCTTCCGGCCCTTTCAACCAGGTCCTGGGAACTAGCCCGCAAGCAGCCCTCATCCCTTCTGGATTTCTTGAACCCGCTCACCCGGGTCCCCCCTTTTTTCAGACTTTTTTGCCCCTGAAGCACACAGAGATGTTTTTTTTCCTCCTTCACCTCTTGCTATACTCCTTCCCATGGCCAGCGTATCCTGAATTGCTGTTTTTTTGGCAGAAGTGGCAGACCCTCCTCTAGGCGAAAGCGAGTATTTTTGCGCTGCAAGTTTAAACTGATAAAGGCTACGTAGCTGCAACGTAAGGCAAAATGGAAACGTGAAGAAACCCTTTAGCCAGGGAAACAGGTGAGGCAGGTTACCACAGACAAACTTCCCTCTGGTTATGGCGTTCCCCCCACCAAGGGGATTATCTGAAAAAAAGAGGAAAAAACCTTTTAAGTATTTCTACCATATAAAAGACCTTATCGCTATCTTATGCACTCATTTCCAAACACAAATAAATTAACCTGATCATCTATTATGTGGCTGCAAAAATGTGGAACATGGGGGAGAAAACAAAATCATAAATAACCCCCTGGACCCCCCATAACATTTTTTTTTGAGGAAGAAATTTCGCAGAGACCAAAAATCCATCTTTGGGAAAAGACCTGAATCCCACGTGGAAATGCCACCCTAAATGGGGCCTCCCATGAACTTTTCATCCAGACCCAGGAGGCAGAGAAAGGCAAAAAAGTTGTGCAGATGCCAGAAGAAAAGGGAAAAGTTCCCCCCGCGTTGTCATGGGGGGAGGCTGTGGGCACCCGACGCGGAGGTAAACTTCCACCCAGAGGACCGGGACCTCCGGGGACCCCTCCAGGAGCCTGGGTTGCTTCTAGAAAGAGAACAGCCGTGGGATTGAGTTCCCTGGGCAGAGGGCCCGCTTTTGCCCTTCCCTTTTGATTTCGCAGTTTTTTTTCCCCTCAATTTTAATGAAATTAAGGCTGGGCAAGAAAATGGTTCTAATGTGCCAAGGCAATCACGCATTGCCAGTTTTCCTTTTTGCCAAATTTGGGGAGGATTGCAAAAAAAAAAAAAAAAATGATTTTTTTTTGTTTTGTTTAAATTTTTTGTCTTTTAATAAATTTCCTGGATTCCAAGGAAAAAAAATTTTGCAAATCACAAAACTGTGGATGAAAAACCTGCAACTTCTCCTGCATGTGGGTGCCCCCGGGGCAGGCACCACCCCAGAGGTTTTTTTCCTCAAATCCTGCACTCCCATGACCACCTTGGGGAAAGAGCAGAGCTTAAGCCACACTTCCCCCTTGAAGGAGAAAAGTTTTTTTCACAAAAACCATTTTGCCCAATCAGCCCTTCAGCTGGAAGAGCCCTGCCAACCAGAAATGAGGAGCTTTTTGGGGGTGAGCTCCCAGGAATGCATGGATTTTTGGTCCTGTTTTATTAATTCAGTTTTTTTTTCTATAAACATCAGCACCTGAAAACAGTGGGCTTGGGGGGCACATAGTAAAGCAATGCCTGAAGCAACTAATTTTTGTTTTTTGTATTTTGGTTGGATGGAATTGGGGGTGGGTTGGGGATTTTGGATGGATTTTGAAAAAGGTTGGGAATAGATGGCTTGTATGGGTTGAGTGGGTGGAATGGATGTAATGGGATGGTGGGGAATGGAATAGAATTGGGCATGAATTGGGTGAATGGATGATGGGAAGGGGTTTGAAATGGATGGGTGGATTGGTTTGGATTTGATGGGATTGGATTGATTTTGGTGAATGGATGGATTGGGACAAGGCTGGAATAGATAGTTGATGGGTGAAGTTGGGTGGGGAAATGGGTGGGAATGGGTTTGGAAAATGGTGTGGCAAAGTGGAAATTTGTAAAGCGGAGAAGCTGGGGGCGCTCACAATGCACACCTTCATAATCCCTGCAATGCCTCCTGACCTCAGGCAATGGGTTTGAAATTTTTGAGGTTTAAGGCTTTTGCTTAGCAACAATTATTTTTTTGTTTTCATTTCTCTTCATCTAAGAAGAAACCAAACCTAGACAAAAAATTGCAGCAATGTTAAAAAACAATTAAGCCTGAAAAAATAAATTCCCAGCCCATGTTTTTTTTTTTAGAGTGCCTGACCCCTTAGAAAGGCTAGAAAATGCCCCCTCAGCAGGAAATTTTTTATAACATTTTTTTTGTTTTTTTGCAATGTTTTAATTAAATCCATTTTTCCCTATAAGGCACTTTTATCTTTCCCGCATTTTTCACTTGTTGGAAAATATGCAAATTTTTTTTTTTTTTTTTAATTATAAAGAGGGTAAGAAAAAAGCTTTAAACTACCTTTTTTTTCTTTTTTCTCTGGAAGGCTAAGCAAACTTTCCAGTTTTTTTGCAAAACCCCCATGTTTTTTTCTGCAGCTGGAAGATTTTCTGGGGGGAGTTGTGGGTTGGATTCCTTAAAGTTAGCCCCACCCCATGTTCCCCTTTTTGGTTTTCTGTCCTTTTTGAGCCCCATGTTTTTTTTTACTAACAAAAACACTTTTTCCCTGTTTTTTTTTCCAAAACAGAATTTGGGGGAAAAATGGGCATGGTGCTTACTCCCAATAAAACAATCTGCCAGTTGGAGCCCTGACCACCCCTGGAACACTTGGCTTGCTGGGTGTTTAGGGCCCAACAAGGGCCCAGCCAGGTGCTTTGGACCTTTTGGCGGGAAAATTTCCCTCCCTGAGCCTTCCCAGCCATCAGCGACCCCAGAGTTCACGGCCTGGGGGGCTTTAGATTTTGGTTGGGAAAGTGCTTGGCCCGATGGCCCAGACTAAACCCTTGGAAGGGACAATACTTCCCTGTTTTTTTTTTTTTCTGTTTTCCTACAGAGTAGACTTTTAAACTCAAATTCCATCCCTTCAAAACCCTTGGTAGGCAGCCAAAATTGAAAAAAGGACCCCTGGGTTTAGTTTTTTTTTTTTTCCTCTTTGTAAGAACAACATGAATTTCTGGATTCAGAAGGCTTTTTTCCCTTTATACTCAAACTGCGCATTTTTATCTGCCCAAATTCGTTTTTTCCCTTTTCTATGGATTCCCACTCCACCTTCTCCTGCACCTTGTGTCTTTCCCCCCTTCTTCCTGCAATCCCAAACAATAAGCTAGGTTTTTTAATTTTTTTGCTTTTAGTGAATGGTTTGGTACAGTTGGGGGGTGGTTTTTTTTTTGCATGCCCACAAACTCCCCCCCTTGTTGGTGCCCTATTAAACTCTTCCCCTTTCCCTGGCCCTTTTTCTTTTTCCTCCCAGTGTTTTTTTTTCTGTCCCATTTTTAGAGGGAGATTCATATTAGGGAATTTTTTGGGAAATAGGCAAGACACAAGAAAAAG
Source organism: Daubentonia madagascariensis (assembly GCA_023783475.1). Classification (NCBI taxonomy): domain Eukaryota; kingdom Metazoa; phylum Chordata; class Mammalia; order Primates; family Daubentoniidae; genus Daubentonia; species Daubentonia madagascariensis. Next base: position 14,008 of record JAKFHU010001251.1, read on the forward strand.
GGGCCAGAAACCCTCCCCTCAGTGGGAAAGGGGGGGGGGGGGGGGGGGGCAAAGGAAAACTCCAGGCCCCTGCAACCAGTGAGCCCTGTGAGGTGGCAAGGGCCTCGAAGGAACCATGGCAAGGTTGGGTACAACCTTAGGAGCTTTGGGACCCTCATGTAAGTGCCCGCCCTGAAAGTGAGGGATTTCCCTAAAGCCCCCCCATGGCCTGGAAAAGCATGAACAAACCTGTGGGGCCCCTTTCCCAGGGGAATGAGCAGAAAGAGACCAGTGGGAGCCAATTTTCAGTAATCAATTATTAATAAAAGGCCAAAAAAGGACCTAGAAGAAAAATTCCCAAAGCTTTTTGGTCCCACTGAAGGTCCCCCCCCCCTGAGGAATCTTAGGCCCTTCCCTTCGGTCTCAGAGGCACACATCATAATGACCTGGAGAAGTTCCCCTCCCTGACAACTATTAAAGGAAAAATAAGGAACGAGTGGGGAATCCAAATTCTAATGGAAGTGGGGACTCCATTTTTAAAAAAGAGACAAGTGGAGTAGGACCCCCAGTTTTTTGGCAAAGAGGGGAAACGGTGTAGAGAAAAAAATTTGCTCCACACCTGCAAACAGGGAACTTGTTTTAGATCGACTCTGGGATTCTCCAACCAGGAACTGTTTTTGGGAGTAATGTAAAGTGGGAAGTGAGCTGGGGGGGGGGCAAGTTGGGGTAAAACTGTCCCCCAATGCAAACATCTTCCACTATTTTGAAATGTGAAAAGTAATTTGACCCCAGAGGTTTACATTTTTTTAGTTTTTGTTTGTGGTCAGTGGTAAAATCTAAATTTTGTGGGGGGGGGGGGAGGGGGACGCCCATTAACTTACCCAAGGTACCCCCCAACAACCTTTTTATTTTTTTTTTCCCCCCTTTGGGTTTGGTTTTTTTTTGATCACCCCAAAGAAATAAAAAAAAAGAGGTTTTTACTTAATTTTGGGGGGAAACTCTTATCAGGGGGGGGAAAAACTAAAAAAAAATTTAAACCAAAGTAAGTGGTTTTTAAACAAAAAGGGAAAACCCCTTTTTTTGCTTCCCGGGGTTTTTCTTTTTGAATTTTCAACAAAAAGTTCCTGTCCTGGCCCAAAACCCACACCAGAATAAACCCCAAAAGTTTTTCCTTTTTTTTAAAGATCCCTTTTAAAATGAAAAAGGGCCCCCCCCCTAAAGGAAAAAAAAAAATTGGTCCAAAAAAAATTTGGTGTTTTTTCCATTTTTTTTGAAGGGGGCCCAAAAATTTGGAGGGGGGTTTGGGGTTTTGGGGGGGGGGGGGTTTGGGTTTTTCCACGTTTTGGGGGGGGAAAAGAAATGAGGTCCTTTTTCTGGAAACTTTTAGTTTTTTTTTTTTTTTTTTTAATTTTTCACCCCCAAAAAATAAATTAAAAAACACGGAAAAAAAGTTTTTTTGCGGAAAAACCCCCCGCCCAAACGGGCCCACATTTTTTTCCCCCCCGGGGATTTTGTGGCCCCTTTGGCCGTTTCCCTTTTTAGCAGGCCCCCCCCAAAAACCATTTCACAAAAAAAAAAAATGGGCTGGGGTGGTTTTTTTTTTGAAAGAGAAAAGAATGCCCAATAATATTTCCTATAGGATCTTTTCAATGCCAAGCCACCCAAAAAAGACAGGGATGGAAGGAAAAGCCCCCCTGCCCTAAATGCAAGAAGGTTTTTTTTTTTTTTTTTTTTTCCCAGATGACACAGTCAATAGTGCTTTGAATTTTGGGGGCAAAACGGGACACAGGGTACCTCCTTTTATTATGCATTTTTAGTGAAAATGAAATAGGAAAAAGAATCCAATTCAGTAAGACAGAAAATTAACCAACCCCATTTTTTTTAACCTTTTTTACGGCCTTTTTTTGGCCCTTTCCCGAAACCCCCGGGGGGGCAAAGGGTTTTTTTGGGGGGGTTTTAAAACAACCCACTTAAAAGAAAAAAGTTTTCGTAAACGAAAAAGGGGCCCCCCCCGTGAAATCCCCGGGCCCCCGCCCCCCCCGGCTTTAAGTCCCAAAGGGAAGGGGGCCCCCCTTTTTTTTTTTTTGCGCATGGGCAAAAAACCCCCCAAAAATTTTTTGGGTTTTTTTTTTTTAAAAAACCCGCAACTTGGGCTGGGCCCCAGGCCGGGGGCCTTTTTCTGATGGGGGCCCTCGAGTTAAACCCGGGAGCCCCCCCTCCCGGCCCAAACTTGGGGCCCCACCCGGGCCCCGCCCTCCCCCACACAGGCCCTCGGGGGCCTCCCCTCCGAAAAAACCCGCCGGAAACCCCGGGGGGCCCCCCCGGGCCCCCTTCCCAATTTTTTTATTACTAGTTTTTTTAAATTCCCCAAAACATAGGGCCCCAAAAATCCCCTTTTTTGCCCCCGGGGGGGAAAATCACAAGGGGAATGGGAGGCAACTACAAAAGGGGGGAAGGGGTTTTTGCGCCGGTTTTTTTTTTTCCAAAAAAAACCCCAAGTAAAAGGGGGGAAAAAAAAACCCCCTTGTTTTTTCTGGGCCACCCAAAACAAAAAACCACAGGTGGGGACTTAAACAAAAAAAAAATGTTTTCCCCCCAAACAGCCCGGGCGGAATCCCCCAAGATTTAAGGGACCCCAACCCCCTTTTTTGGTTTTTCCCTGGGCCCCCCCCTCCGACCTTTTCAGATAAACCACTTTCCCCCCTTTTCCCTCCCCTGGCCCTTTTTCCCCCCCGTTGGGGATCCCCCCGGGGTTTCCCCCTTTGTGTGGGCCCCCCAAACTCCTCTTTTTATAAGGGGGCCCCCGGTTTTTTTTTTTTTGATTTGGGGAAAAACAAACCCTAAACAGTTTTAAATTTAGAAAAATTTCCTCTCTAAAGGCCCTCCTTTAAAAAACAATCAAAAACTCTTAGGGGGGGAAATTTTTAGGTTAAAGGGGGAAAAAAAATTAAAATTTTTTGGGAAAACAGCCCAGGGCCCCGGGGAACACCACCAAAAATTTTTCCCAAAAAAAAAAGTGGGGGTACGTCCTTTTTTTGGGGGATGGCAATAAAAAGAAATTGAAAGAGAGGGTTAAAAACTAAATCTTTAAAAAAAAAAGAACAGTAAAAAGCCTCCTTTACACCTGCAGGGCCCTTTTTGGTTTTTCCCCCCCTTTTCCCCCCGGGGTTTTTTCCCCCCGCCCCAAACCCCAAATTTTT
>JAKFHU010001252.1:0-10899 GCA_023783475.1 Daubentonia madagascariensis
GGCACGCAGCTTTGCATAAGCCTCGGGGCCTACCCCACCTTGGGTCTAGGTAAACCTGAAGGGTTTCTCATCCTGTAGATTTAGTTTGGCTATAGTATGATATATTATTACATCTTTCCCTGGTAGAATTAGAATCCCTTTCTCTCTCCAAGACATTTCTTAAGAATGCCTGCTTCGTTGCTACTGTCCTATACTAGGGAAATATGCGACCTAAATAACAATACTATTTAACTATTTTTTTCCTGTTTAGGCAGCAATAAGGAAAGAACTAAATGAATTTAAAAGCACAGAAATGGAAGTTCAATGAAGAGAGTCGACAGTTTACAAGGTAGGTAGACAAAAATGAAGTTTAGAGCATATTAACAAGGCTTGACATGTGAAATTTTATGTTGTATTTTATCACAATTTAAAAAAATTTTTAATACAGTTTAGCGTAAAACCATCTGTTGCCATTTCTGCTTCTCTCCCGCAATGCATCCTTGTTTGCTTTGCTGACTAGACTAACAGTCATTGTGGCACTTTTGAAGTTATGACTAGATAAGATTGTAAATTTCTAGAATTCCATAGTAAATTCAGCTATATCTTTTAAGAACACTAAAACTAATCATGCTGATAAGAATTTCTAAAATTAAAAATTTTTTTTTTCTTTCAAAGAAGTCTGAATCATTCAAAGGGCTACATTGTGGGTTCCTTTCTTAGTTTTATTTTCTGGGTCAGAAGACAAGTATCAACATCATTTATTTGCTCTTGAACAGACTCAGTTGAAGTTGTATGCCCAGAATAGATGCTGGCGAGAGTCAGTGTGGGCATGTCCATAGACATCACTTAGGAGGGAAGCTTACTTTTCAGAAGATACACTTAGATGGGAATCCAGGTTTTTGTACTGGTACCAACAGAAGATTGTTTCACAGGCTACTAAATCAGAAGAGACCTGAGGGGTCCCGTAGTCTGACCCCCACACTTCACAGGTGTTCTTTTATTTCTGCCTTATGGGTGTGATGTGCTTTGCTCTATATAACAGGTGTTTTCTAAAAGTTTGCACACCAATCAAATCTTGAATAATTGAATTGACTTTAAAAAATACCAGGACAGATGATCACATGAAGTAGATCACAGTAGGTCTTTCTGGCGAAAACATACGGATCCCCTGGGCTAGAAAACAGCCTCTGAAGGGAGCCATTAATCTTGTGTACTGTTCCTGAGTGGGTCCTGGTGGTAGTGGTGCTCTGTGCTGGAGAGCATGTCACAGGAAAAAGAAGTAACGGTGATAAACCTATGAATTTATATAGCAAACCCCTTCCCTAAAAATTCATGGGGGGCCATTGCTTCCAACAAGCTTTTCCTCGTTATGTCTGGTAATGCCAGAAGAAACTCAATCTCTCTTTTAGGGGCTAGTCTGCCCTCCATATGCACAGACATAACCACACATGATCCAAAATATTTTTTAAAAATAAAAAATTAAAAAATACAAACAAACACAACAATAAAAATAATACAATTTAAAATGCAGGATCAAAGCTATTTACAACTTTAAATTGTATAGGTACTATAGTAGTCTAGAAAATGATTGACGTATTCAGGAAGATGTGCGAAGGTTCTATGCCAAATACTATGCCACTTTTGTGTCAGGAGGCTTGAGCATCCGTGGATTTGGGTGTCTGTCCAGGGTCCTAGATAAACGAATCCCCTGGGACGAGAACCAAGACATGACCTATTTTCTTCTTTCATTTATTTTCTACTATCATTATGTTGTAGGTATATGCATGTAGGGCTCCCCAACATCCTGAATGTATAGGATTTTTGTCTATGGGGGGCTTTATTACCAGTAATCTATGTTGGACCATATCATTGCCTGTTCAAGCCAGATTTGTTTGTCCTCTTACCTCCACCTCCACTTCTGGGCAGGACAGAGTTCATGCACTAAATCGTGAGTCTGTAGTTGCCTTCTACAGTGTAAAGTTGATAATAAAAAAGTGGATGGATACTTTCTGGTGACGTTCAATGCTGGCTGCGGTTGGCAGGCCGGGGGCAGTTGGGACAATTGGCATGTGGAGAGTTCTCTGTTAATATACACATGTGGATCAGTTTCCGAGTCGTCAATAATTTCTAATGAGCTATTTGTCTGTCCGCCTGTGTCATGCTGTTTTTAATTTAGGATAGTATTTGTCAGTATGTTTTTATATCTGACGGGGTCATTTTTTTATACCCTCCAAAATCCGTTGGATATTTTCTGTATTTACTCATCATAGAGAAATTGGGACATGTTTGTGTTTTTTATTGGTTTCATAGTCTATTGATATCTTCACTGTTTAAGGAAATATAACAGATGCAAAACAGATAACTTTTGAGGGTGTTGGAGGTATAACAGCTGATATCACAGGCGTAAACTTTAAAAATCTTCAAAAAGTATATTGATTAAAGTCTTTAAAACGTCTTTCCAGATAAGGAAAAAATGAAATATTCATATCAGTCTAAAACAAATATGCCTTGCTAAGTATTCTTAAAAACTTGGCAGTAAAGCAAATGTCTCAGCAATGATTCTAATTAATTTATATGACACATTAGAGTTGCATTCCAAGTAGGTGAAATATTTTGGCCCCTGCGGACATAAAACATCATACTTATGCATTTCAAGTTGTTTATCAGTATTTCTTTTAAGAGGAAAAAGTTTTGGTAAACATACTGTTCTAATCAATACATAATATCAAAAATATGGTACTGTTTTACATTTAGAAAATTGACTCATGTAAAAGATAGCGGGACTTTAGCACCAGCCTCCTATCAGGGGAGGAATAGTAAAGAAAAACACTCTATGAATCACTACCCGACACCCGTTAAATGCAACCTAAGGACGTACTAGCACGCTGTTCTTTCTTTCTTAGCGTCAGACACATTATACCAAGTAAAGCCTTCCCTTCAAACCTAAATCTGTAACTCCTGCAGACTTGGCGTGGTGGTAATAAATTGTGGGTGGAGACAGCCCTGGCTCCTCGTCTTCAGCCACCTTTTTATGACAGAAAAAGGAATGCCTCCCACCACAGCAATTTATCAGACACTGGAAGGATCCATTCCCATCTATAGCTTCCTTTGCTTTCTGTATCCTCGGAGATATACCAAAACTGGGGATAGGGCGGGCATGGGTGGGAGATTTCTCAACTGCTCACCCTTTGAACCATTTTGAGTTTTTGAAACATGGATAATAATTATCTTCAGGACTGGAAAGAATTTGGGGGACCAAAAAAAAAGACGTATTACCTAGTTCAAAAACAAACATTTAAAGAAAAAAAACTAAAGGAATCCATTCCCTAAGGTCCTTTTCTGTATATGAGGATTCCACATGGTGGCTTTTCTTGAATAATATGTTGCACCAATACTAATTGTGTACTCTGCCACCTTTTACTCACGAGAAGAAACCTCGGATACCCACCTTGAATACATTCTGTGAATGTTTGATCTGTAGTGATGAAGAATTGCTGGAGGATCCACTCTTCATGTAATTCCCATACGCCATTTCCCCCAGTATTTTCCAGATAGCTTCTGGAATTGAATGCATTTTAGAGACTTGCAGTAAGGGTAGGGGGCACGTGGTTCCCCCAAGAATTCATCCTGGACTTGGTCGGTACTACGTAATATGTTCAACTTGGGTCCGTAGAGCACTTGCTGCGTATCTGGCCACACATCTGTATTTTGTCTGCCCCCAGACCACTGCCCACTCAGCCCACATGTTCAAAATCCAAAAAGTCCATTTGAAAGGGCAATATATTTTAGATAGGGTCAATGTGTTCTGGAACACATGGCAAAACAACAAGCCACTTGTTTCCACTAATACAATGGAAATGTTTCTAAATATAAAGTTAATTCTCTAAAATTTATAAGGACCAACTTGCATGAAAAATCAAACTTTTACGCTATAAAAATAATGTTCGAATGATCACTCGCTGAGTATGAATATTTTAATCTTCTGGATATTTGTGTTTCCAAATTTTTTTAGTGTTAGCATTGTATCAGCTTGTATAATCAAGAAGAATTCACTTTTTTAAACAAATAAACTTTAATCTTCATACATAATAATTTTTCAATGTGCAAAAGTATTCTCTATTTTTTGTTGTAGTTATAAATTATTTGTTTTATTATATTAAGAGCTACTGGCAACATACGCATAGAAGCATGAATGGGAAGCTCTTAGATTCAAAATGGGCCTTAAGATGATCATTAAGTAATGTCTAGTAGGAAAAGCAGGCTATGATCTAAATGATGATATGGCAACGCATAGATTTATGTCAAATTCAGATGCATAGCATATGCATAGCTTTAATGCATATACATAAGATTCGAAAGGTTTATCAGTGGAGTTACAGTTATTTTTTTCTTAGCTTCACCTTTTTAAATTTTATGCTTGAGATTGAGACACACACACACACCACACACCGAATGTAGTGGACCTGAACAAACTCAGGGGTTGGGACACGACTACCCTTGCAGTGGAAAATCCACATCGAATTTTGGTTCCCCCAAAACTAACTACTCATAGCTAGACTTTTTGCCTAGCCAAGCCTGGCTGATATATAAACGAGTGAATTAAACTGTATTGGGATGTTGTTATATGTAATTAAACATATACTGTGTGGTATCTACAGATAACAAAAGCTAAGAGATAAAAGAACAATGTATATTAAGAAGATCTAAGGAAAGAGAAAAATTAACTAGTTGACGTTCATCACGTGGAAAGGATGCTCGTCTCATAAATCTACATCGGCGTATCTTCATCAGCATTGAGTGTAGCGAGCGAGGACTAGGCACGGGGGTTGGGTGTGATTGCTTGGTCTCAGGGAGGGTGTGGCATAAACAAAGGAGCAGAAGGAAAATTTGCATGGATGAAGTGGACCGATGCAGTTCAAAACGGCAGCCCATGGGGAATTCAAAGGGTTCAAACTATGTATCTACATACATAAATTTTTTAAGCAATGATTTCTCATTCTGTGCAGTTTCTTGAGGTCACTGTTCATGTGGCTAATAATGCTTGTTCGGAACGGCGAAATGGCTGGGAAATGCGGGACTGGGATCCTACTCGCAGTGTTGAGGACTGCAGTAAAAATCACAAGTTAGCGGAGTCTTCCCACGCAGAAGACTGGGGGAAGTAGTTGCATTTTGCCTAGGTAGTGACTGTCTTTTCATGGCAATGCTCATTTGCTTGACTGACCCGTGACAACAAAAATACTATAGATTTGCAAAATTGCAGCTTGTAACTAAGCTATCACACGTATCAAACAAAGCTACTGGCTCCGTATTTCATTGGGAACTTAACAAAGAGCCCAGAACAGCCATGGATGGGATGGCCTCTGTTGAGTAGAACAAGGAGCGTGAGAATTTAAGAGAGGCATCTGCATTTTGTTTTCATAAATGTAGTAGCGTGACAGTTTAGAAAACTCTTTTAGAGATATGGCCGAAAAGAGATTAAATTATTTGGATTTCTGTAGATCTATCAGATAGGAAGTTAAGAAAGTAATAATTTTACTTTTGTGCAGTACTTAGGATAGTTTTATATATCTGAATCACAATTTATCAGGAAAAGATGAAGTAAATTCTTAAAAATTAAATTGTAGAGGAATTATCTTTGTGGAACATAGTAGTATTCTTACTGAACTTCACAGAGTCACTTTAAAAATACCTTGACCCGCATCGCATTCACTCCCTCTCAAGCCATATGAAAATAAGGAAGAAATGGTTATGTATAGTTTTTAAACACAGAAGAAAGAAATACACGATAACTTTTCAGAATGTGACGGTCTCAGGGACAGATTTAAAAGGGCGTGGGACGAGAAATTAAGGTATCTTCAGGGGGGGCCGACGGTGAAATTATGTAGTGCTGCCACCACATGGAGCCTAATAGCCAAAGAAAAACTGTCATTCTGATCAGAGTAGAACAAATTCCATGGAGGTAAAGCCTGAATGTCTCATATTTTCACAATGACATGCAAACACCCACTGAGCAAACTACCCGCAAACTTAAAGCAATAATTTGTGTTTTATAGTACTCTAACCCAAAGAATTTTAGAGCCAGCGAAATAAGCACCTGTCCTTTTTCTGCGAGTTGCAAGATAGAGCAGGACAAATGTTTTATGGATTGTTTTCGTTGTTGTTTTTTGGAGGGTTTTTGTTGTTTTACCACATAATCATACGACTAATGTCTAATATAAACGAGAAGTCGTGACAATATGTTCTGTATTAACACCGCACAGGGCCTCTGTGTCCATTAGGCTATTAGAACATTCACAGTATGGTGCTTAGATCGCATTTTCTTCTATTAGCCACGCACCTTAAAAGCTACAACGGGGTAGCCTGTGATCTTCCAACAAAACTCGGGCAAGAGACGTGAACAACTCACTGGGTCTACTGGGATCACAGTGCATAATGGCATATGTGCTATGTCATGGTAGAGACATAAATACAATCTGTAAACGCATACACGAAGTGTACACTAGACGTCATTTGTGATACTGAGAACAAATTAACATAAAGCAAAGGAAAGCCGACTTTCCAGGAACAAGGATGCGGCTGGGGCCGATGACTCTCTGTTATGGTTTTACTATCAAACTGATCATCACTGTTACCCAAACCCAAGTCTCTCATTGCGAACCCTCCTTCCTCCCAACAGACGCTTTAAACAGGAGAACGGAAGACCCCTACCGATGTCCCACAACGACTGGTCACTATAGAATTCAGGACAAGAGAAACCAACATCCATAGATTAGGGCCCCTGTGGATTGAGGTTTGGTGTGTTATATGCAAAGCCCAGCAAATTTGGAGCGGGCTAAATAATTGCTTAAATTAGATGAATTTTACTTAAGTCCTAGGAAAAGCGAACCTAAGGAGGAGAAGCCCTTTGGATCACCCATGGTGTGAGGATCGTGGAGCGTACAATGTAATTATCTGCTTTGGCAGAGCTCCCCAGGCTCCTGAATTGCTGTGTGGTGTGCACAGTGCGGTGGGTTCCTGCTTTTGGCAAGGGTCATCCCTGAGGAGCTCAGGACTTGCTTTTCTGTCATTGTCGAAAGTTTGAGAATAGATGGGAGCAATCAAAGTATAGCCTGGTATGGGAACGGACTTTGCCGCTGGTCAGAATTGAAAAAGCTGAATGGATAAAGAACCATGTGGTGTGGTACTACTGTATACAATGGTATATACATTCAGCCATCAAAAAGGAGATCTTGTCATTCATGGCACACATGGCAATCGAACTGGAGGGACATTACACTTAAGGACATAAGTCAGGCACAGAAAGAGAACAATTACTGCATGTTCTCACTCACATGTGGAAGCTAGTAAAAAAATAAGTGGATCTCGACAAGAAGAACGTAGAGAGTAGGATAGTGTTTCACTAGAGGCCTGGATGGGGGAGGTATGAGGCAAAGGGCTATCCTGAGAACCTGGGGGTGGGGGTGGGATGGCGGGAAGTGGGGGGCGATGGTCTTAATTCTGGAGTCAACAAGGCCAGGGAGCCTGGGATTGGTCCAGGGATTGGTACCCCCAGCTCCAGCCGACTAGAGCAACATATCAGCCGTCCTTTTTCTGTTTGTGTTTACTCTGGGCCCCCAGCACAAATTGGCATGGTGGCACCACATTAAAGACACGATCTTCCTCCCCTAGTTCAGCCGACTGCGTGCTAATAATCTCCTCTGTAATGACACACCCTCTAAAGACTCCACTCAAAAAATAAAATGCTTTACCAGGGTTCTAGATACCTCCTAAATCCAATCATGGTGACACATACCAAGATTAGCAGTCAGGCGGGGTCTCTCGAAACTAAAAAACTTGGTCTTTGATTTAATGAAAGGACAGAGGGAGCTCTGAGATACACTATTGAGGATAAGGAGCAAAAGCATTCCACCACAACAGAGGGAGCTAATGTAGAAGGGAAGAAGGTAGTGGCGTTCCTAGCTTAGGGGGCCTGCGGTAGGAGAAATAGAATTTGCATGATTCAGGAGGCAGAGACAGGCCACCATGACTGGAAGGGGAACATGGCCTCTGTTTAACAAAGCAGCCGTAGAGGCCACACTATGCAAAGGTTATGGCTGACAGGGGTCACGGTGATGAGTGAACTTCACAAGTGGCGTACACCATCCCTTCAGTTAGCACAGACAGACTTGGTGGCCAGTTTTGGATAAGGTCTTAGAATACTCTATATTTTCGATTATTTGGGGGACGAAGGCAAGTGTTTTGGAAATTCAGACATGACACAAGCTAAAGATAATGTCCTATGTATCCATAACGCAGCCAGCTTCTTCCAGTTAGAATGTATGGATCCAAGTCTGTTTATTGATTTCCGAATTTATGTCACTATGTGAGATTAGGGGTATGTTAGGGCGACAGTGTCTTTGTAATGTCTGCTAGTGAAATCAAACAGACAACATTTTATTCAGTACTTACCACGTATGAGATTATTGTAATATTGAGTGCTGTACCAAGTTGATAGATCATCAATTCTTCTCCTCTACGCAGTCTACACATTATTCTAATTGCAGGAGGCCACTCATACAAAGAATTAATATAATGTGAGCAAAATGGGTTATTAAACCAAAGGTATACAGGACCACAGAACGTGGAGCATAATGCTTCCCTGAGAGTGAAGGAAGGGGGATTTGGGGACTCCAGAAAAGAGATTTGTAAAATTGGTTAGAGAGGAAAGAGAATGAGTAAGGGTGAGAGGCACAGACCAAGAACTTATCGAGCACAAAAGGAATTTTGGGGGGCACACAAGGTGATTGTCGAACCGATTAGCCGTATTTCGGGAGTTAGTTGATCGGAGAATAGCGACGACAATCACTGGTGTCATGGGGACCACATTCTGAAGAGCCCTCAACTTGCCACTGTAGTGAAATTTAAAAGCTTGTAATTTTGGAGGACAATTGAGGGACCAATACAATGCCTTTAAGAATAAGAACTGGAAGATTGGGTGTTACGCTATGTTTTTATAAGGATTAATGTGCTGGAGCATTAGATTTTTGATGGAGCGAGCCCTTCTAGGACACGACGTTTTATCCTTAAGAAAGAAGTACAAAACTAACCACGCAAAAGTGGTCCAAAAAAGAATGGTGGACCAAGGGTAGGAGAGCATTTCGATCTTTGTACGAAGTCAGAGTGAAATGCCATAAGTCATGAGCTGACTAGACTGTGAGATCACAGAGGGAGCCGAAGAGACTGGATCAGTATAAGGCTAATTGGAGAAAGATGGCTTGTTCGATCCTTGATCTGTGAAGATGAAACATTTAAATTCGGAAATGAAGAAAGGAATTTAGTGTTGAGGAAACAGCCAGTCAAAAACAAACGCGTTCCCGGGACTACTAAGAAAGGACAGACGAAAAGAGGAAGGATGGTCAGGAACTGGCATGGCGGGACGGAATTGTTGAACCAGATAGCAAGCTGATCATGGTGGCCTCGAAATCCCGTACAGAATAGTAGGCAGCAAAAAGCTGGCTGAAAGAATTTAATGACTCAAAAACAAGGCAAGCGTTTAGGGAGGTTGAGAACTGGACTCTTGGTGATCCTTATGGACGGACAGGAGGGGTTGACAGGACGAGAAACATGACAATTGCAAATACTGAAAGTCTTGAAAGACTATAAAAAATATTTTAAAAGGTGGAACTGCCAAGACAAAATACGAAAAGGAGTGCAAAAGGCAAGTACAAGAAAAACGTTTGATATAGTTGTGGACATGATTAAGTATGCTTACCCCGAGAACATCCTGGGTGGAAATGCCTGGAAGGCGTTCAGAAATCAGGTGACAAAAAGCTGAGATTGGTGTTCATCTAGCCCAAACAATAGATGGATGAGAGACTAAAAGCTAATGAAAATCGTGGGGTATTTGTTGTTTTCCTTTATAACTACAGAAAAGGCGTGACTTTAAAACCCTTTTGAAATCTCACTCGCTTAAAAGGCTGAATGTACCCTCAGAATAGTATTTCTGTGTTTGATTGCCCCCCATAACCCTTTTAAATAGAACCCCCACTTTTATGTAAGGTTTCCTGTTTCCCCTTATAACGTATTTTAAAAAACACATTTATAAGCACTATTCATTTTTGGGGGACATAAGAAAATGCCTTTATTGTAAAAATTGCCTGCTTTTTTCAGTCACCGAATGCGAGTGTGGCCTCAACCCAGACTCACACATTTCTGTTTCTTCCAGGTTTTTCGCCATAAAAGTGGGGACATTTGGGAAAAATAACTGTCCTTTGGGGGAACCCGCTCCCGAAACCTGATTTGCACTGGGATTTTAATGTGTGTTTTCCCCCTTTTAAAATTTTGGTGAAGGAAATTTGACTCGACTTTGTTGAAAGGCCCCTCCCGTGCACCCGATAGGGCCCAAAAGCAAAGGGAGGAGCGTGCTCTTGTGCCAGAATGGCGGCGTAAGAACACCGGTTTTCATCGTTTTTCTTCATCAAGGTTTTAATCAAAAAAGATGGCAGAAAACAATGTGGCCCCCATTACCCAAAACCCCAAATTTTATAGTATGGGGGTTTAAAGAAAAAGAGATTGGAATTTCTGGCATGAATTGGGGGGGAGTTAAAAAAAAGAAAGAAAAAGAAAAATTCATTATTTTTTGAAGAAAAAGAAATTTGACGAAAATGTTTTTGAAAAAGGCCTTGTGCTGAGAGCTTTTTAGGGCTAGGAATCGAAATTTCTCAACAGGATTCCCCTTTTAAAAACTTGACCCCGAAGAAATTTTGTTTCCCCCTTTTTGTTTACCGTGCAGTACCTTACTTTTGTTGTCCAGTGATCCATTGCCAGAAATTCGAAGTTTTTTATGCTCTTTTTCTTAAATTCAGAGGCTTCTTTAAATTAACCCTTCCCAAGGCCCAAAATGCCTTAAAAAACCCAAAAATTTTTGGTCCTCTTTAAATA